>PVKN010009866.1:0-23279 GCA_004027915.1 Capromys pilorides
ATCATCAATGTGAAAAAACATTTTCAAGGTTCTTTGGACCAATATCTAATTCATCCTGTGTATATAAGTGCATGATTTTGTCCCTGCTATGTTTTCTCTCTTTTCTGCTTCCAGTCACTTCGTTGTTTAATCCATAATTCTTTGATTTCCATTCAGCTGTATTATGCCTTTCCATTTTTATTTCTTCTTTAGACTTCTTGCACTAGGGAGACTATAAGATATTTACACATGTAGGTCTGGTTTATTTCACTTATGAGTATATGTTCAATATACATCTATTTTATAAAGTCTTCCAGTTTATCATTCTTTATAGCTGAGTAATATTCCATTGTATAAAAATATCACCTCTTTTTTAAACCATTCTTCCAATGATGCACATTTTGGTTGTTTCCAAGATTTGGCTATTACAAATTGGGCTGCTATAAACAAAGGTGCACAGATATCATTATGGTATAATGTTTTTAGTTCTTCTGGGAAAATTCCCAGTAGCGCAATAGCTGGATTGAATGGGATTTCCAGTTCTAGTTTTTTTAAAGAGCCTGCACACCACTTTCCATAAGGGTTGCACAAATCTACATTCCCACAAGCGGTGGAGAAGAGTTCCTTTTTCCCCACAGCCTCTCCAACATTTGTTGTAGGTTGATTTCTTTATAATAGCAATTCTTTCTGGGGTGAGATGGCATCTAAGTGTTGTTTTAATTTGCATTTCACGGATGGCTAGTGATGTGGAGTATTTCTTCATGTATTTGAAGGCTTGCTGAATTTCTTTCTCTGAGAAGTGTGTGTTCATCTCAGATGCCCATTACTGGATTGAGTCTTTGAATTTTAGGACCCTAATGGTTTTTAGTTCTTTATAAATTCTAGATAGACGACCTTTGTCTGAATACTTATTAGTTAAAATCTTTTCAAAATTTGTGGGTTGTCTTTTCACTCTGTTGGTAATTTCTTTTGATGTGAGAAAACTTTTTAGCCAGAGGAGGTCCCATTTGTTGATGCTTTCAAGGGTTAAACGTGCATTTTGATTTTTGTCCATGAATTCTTTTCCTACCACAATGTCTTCAAGATTTTCACCCACTTTCTCTTCCAGGAGGTTTAATGTTTCTCTTTTAATACTTATATCTTTAATTCATTTTGACTTTAGTTTAATGCACGGTGATAGACATGGGTCAAGTTTTACATTTTGGCATGTAGAGAGCCAGTTTTGCCAGCACCATTTGTTAAAGAGGCTATCTTTCTTCTAGTAAGCATATTTGGCCCCCTTTGTTGAAGATAACATGGCTGAGTGTGTTTGTATTTACTTCTCCATCTTCTAATCCATTCCACTGATCTTTAGGTCTATCTTTTTGCCTATACCATGAGATTTTATTACTGTAGCTTTGTAATATAACTTTAGGTCAGGAATTGTAATGCCTCCTGACTTACTTTTGTTGCCCAGTATTGTCTTTGCAATTCTGGGTCTTTTTTGGTTGAATTAAATTTTAGGAATGAATTCTCCAGGTCTGTGGGATATGTTGATGGTATTTTGATAGGAGCTGCATTAAATCTGTATAACAATTTAGGGAGTATGGCCATCTTGACAATGTTGGTTCTTCCTGTCCAGGAGCAGAGAATATCTTTCCATTTTCTGAAATCCTCTAGGATCTCTTTTGTCAGAGTACTGCAGTTTTCATTGAAAAGTTCTTTTACTTCCTTAGGTTAATTCCTAAGTATTTCATTTTTTTTCGGTGCTATATAGAAGGTACTGTTTCTCTAATTTCTCTCTCAGTGTGCTTCTTATCTGAGTAGAGGAATGCTGTTGACTTTTGTGTGTTGACTTTGTAACCTGCTATGCTACTGAATTTGTGTATTAATTCTAATAGCTACTTGGTGGAGTTTTTTGGGTCTTCTAGGTAGATTATCATATCATCTGCAAATAGTGATAGTTTTACTTCTTATTTATCTATTCTTATTCCTTTTATTTCTCTTTCTTGTCTAATAGCTGTAGCTAATGATTCCAGAACTATATTGAATAGGAGTGGTGATACAGGACATCCTTGTCTTGTGCCAGATTTGAGAGTAAAAGACTTCAGCTTTTCCCCATTTAGAATTATGTTAGCTGCTGGATTGTCGTAGATGGCTTTTATCAGGTAGAGGTAGAGGTAGAGGCCCTCTGTAGGGCCAATTTTCTGTAGGACTTTGAACATGAATGAGTGTTGGATTTGTCAAAAGCCTTACCTGCATCAATTGAGATGATCATGTGATTTTTGTTTTTGGCTCTATTCATATAGTGTATTGCATTTATTGATTTGCATATATTGTACCATCCTTGTATCTCTGGGATGAATCCTACCTGGTCTTGGTATATAATCTACTTGATGATTTATTGTATTCTAGTGGTGAGGATTTTATTGAGGATTTTTGCATCTATATTCATGAGAGAAATTGGCCTATAGTTCTCTTTTTTAGTTGCATCTCTCTCTGGTTTTGGTATCAGTGTAATACTTGCCTTTAGGAATGATTTTGGAAAAATTGCTTACTTTTCGATTTCATTGAAGAGTTTGAGGAGTATTGGGATTATTTATTCTATAAGTTTCTTGTAGAATTCAGTGGTGAATCCATCAGGTCCCAGACTTTTCTTTGTTGGCAGGCTTTTTATTACATTTCATATTTCATTGGCTGTTATTGTGTTATTGAGAGTACTTATATCTTCTTGATTGTTTTGGTAATTTGTAGCTTATAGCTGAGCCCACCATTACAAAGTAACTGAGTGGCCTATAAATAATACTCTTGGCGATCCTGGACATAATCAAACTTTTCCCCACAATGTCACTAAAGCCTCTCTACTAGCATTAGTAAGACCTCTATTAGCCAAAAATAAGGCTCCTATCCTTAGGGCCAACAACCACAGGTATCAAGGTGCCTATTTTCAAATATGAGATGATTATCTATGGTTAACCCCCAGCATAGGACACCTCAGCAAAAAGGCACCCTTATGTTGGGAACAAAAAAAAATCATTCCTTTTCTCATTGGCCTAACTCCACTAAATACTTGGGATGGACATCCCTAAAACAGTGTACACACACAATGACTTTACAGACTAAAGACTGGTTTAAAACAGACTGGTCCAGTCGACCTGGAATTAGATGAAAAGCTCCCAATGGCACTCATTGGTCTTGTGGGACCAGTTTGTGGTCCTGGCTACCCCCTAAATGGATAGGGAGATGCACATTAGGGTTTTCCTGGTTATAAGGCAGGAGTGTCAAAAATATTGACAAACCTGCAAATCTACTCTGCCAACAACATCAGTGGCCCAGAAGCGTGTTTCACTGGTATGATCACTTGGCCTCTATTTTTATCCCTTCTCTAGGGCTAGAAAATGTCATGCAACACATTCAGGCCTTAACTAACTATACTCAGTGAGCCTTAAATGACACTGTGGCTTCTCTCTCTCTCTCTCTCTCTCTCTCTCTCTCTCTCTCTCTCTCTCTCTCTCGGAAGTAAAGCTGATGAGACAGGCCGTCCTCCAAAATCAGATGGCATTAGACATTCTAACAGCTGCACAGGGGGGTACTTGTGCAATTATAAAGGCTAAATGTTGTGTGTACATTCCTGACCCTTCCGCTAATGTCTCTACAGCTGTTAAAGATATTAGACAACAAATAAATGATATGTCAAACCCTAAAGTCCCCTGGACCTTGTCCTTATCATCCTTATGGGAAGTCATTACTAGCTCTTCTTGGTAGAAATCATTGTTGATGACATAACTATCCTGTTAATCTTATTATTTGGCCCATGTATACTTAATTGTTTGTTTGGTTTTGTCTCTTCCAGACTCAAAGCTATATGTCTACCCAAGATAAAAGTGCCTGGCATCTACTGAGTGCCTTTAGATAGACCCTCTGAAGAGTACCTCTGACTGCCAATTACAACTACGACCCCTTTCAGCCTGAAAACACCAGAGCGGTCATCACCCATAATTCCCTCACAGCAGTTTGGGTTACTTCTTCAGAGGGGGAATGTTGTAGGCAGCCAAATTAGATAGAAATATTATAGGCAGTCAGATAGGGCCAGGACCTCGAGGACAGTATGGAAAACAACTTGACTATACAGCTTTGCAAGAGACAGGCATCCCAGTTGTGGGCCAGACCTTGAAACAAAAGAGTAAAGAAATGCAGCCACCTATTTCCTTAAAGATAAGTATCAGAAATTGATATGCTAAATGAGTATCAATCACCCTAAAAGAGCCTAAATGAGTCTGGAACTCAACCCCAACAGGACGAACCCTCATTCCATATTCATGCCCTCTTGCTACATGACTTGCTTCCCAATTTGTTCCCGATTTAATCAGTTTTACCTGAACAATGGTGCTTGTAATCTCATTGGTCGACCATAACTTTGTCCCGCCTCATGACCACCTAAGCAAATTCCCCTGGTTTTCACCTTAGGTCTGACTTATCACATGGTTTTGCCCTATAAGAGCCCTAAAAAAAGACAATTTCCCGGGCAACCCACTAGGGTCCCCCTTCTATTCCTCTCTTGGACAGAAGCTTTCTTTCCCAATAAAGATTGTATTCTATTCTAAAAAAAAAAAAAAAAAAACAGAAAGAAAGAAAGAAAATGACAAAATGAAGGAGCAAAAAGCCATCTCAGACCTCCAGCCCACCCAAAATAAGTCCAGGAGATAAGTACATGGAAGAACTTCAAAATCACATACCTGAAATTTCCGAAATGATAGTAACTGAAGTAAAGAAACAACTGCATCAGACTACAGAAGAAATCAGATCAATAATAATCTCTCAGGTAAAAAACCAAAAGGCAACAATCACGAAACACCCCGACCGACTGACTGGTGGGCACTCAGGTAGTACCTCTCGGTCTGTGGCCCCTGCCTCACCACCATAACTCAGCTTCCACCCACAGCATAGCAGCTGAATAGAAACCAAGGACTTAAGCATTAAACAATGAAGTAACTGCAAACAGTAAAGATAGGAAACGTGGCAGGAGCAAAACCATGCACTTATATGCACAGGATGAATTAGATAATGGTCCTAAGAACCACTAAAATATTTTTCACACTGAGGATAGCAATGGGTAACACTAAAATGATGCTTGGAATTCTAGGGTGCACTAAGACTGTGACTGAGACTGTTGTGGTGGCACACACCTGTAATCCCCGCTCTTAGGAGGCTGAACACAGGCAGATCACTATGAGTCCGATCTACATGGTGAGACCCCATAGACCCTGTAGACCTTGTACTAAAATACAAAAAAAAAAATAAAACAACAAAAAAAAAAAACTCAGATTATAGTTCCCATTCAACCCAGCTATTCCCCTTCTGGATATCTTCCCAGAAGAATTAAAAACATCATACCACAGCAATATATGTGAACCTATGCTTATAGCAGCACAATTTATAATAGTTTGATCTTTTAAACAACCCAAATGTCTGTCAACTAAAAAATAGATTAAAAAAAGAAAGATGTGGTATTTTAATGCAATGGAGTATTAATCAGCCTTTAAAAAGATAAATCTGGGACATGATATGTAAGCCAAGTATAAGATGCTGAAAAGTCAAAACAAGATGATAGATGGGCAAGGAATGTAGTGGTTGTAGGTTTCATTTTCTTTTTGTCTCATATACCCAAGGTTTGTAGCTAGAGAAGCTGGCAAGCTAGAAATACCAATGGATGGAGATTTGTTTAAATCTCCAGTAAATGCCATATGTCTCCAGCCAAATGACTAGGAAAGGAGTAGAGTGCACTAGAAAGATGAAAAATATCTTTTTTTCTATATTTAGGACAGGGTCTACAGGGTCTCACTATATAGGTTGGACTTGTAGTGATCTGCCTGTGTTCAGCCTCCCAAGAGCTGGGATTACAGGCGTGTGCCACCACGCCCAGTCTCATTCACAGTCTCAGTGCACTCTAGCATTCCAAGCATCATTTTAGTGTTACCCAATGCTATCCTCAGTGTGAAAAGTATTTTGGTGGTTCTTAGAGTCATTATCTAATTTCAGCCTCCCAAGTGCTGGGATTACAGACAAGTGTCACCACACCCAGTCTCCATCACCCTCTCAGCATGCCCTAGAGGCACAGCCAGCAGGCAGGCCTGGAATTGAACCCTGGCTGCTGTGCTCTCTAGAATCAGGTGCTTTAGTCCGCTGAGCTATCAGGTTGGCCCATGAAAAATATCTTGTGACTCTGTCCCCATGGCACAGCCAAAAGGAAAGCCCAGATTTTGACCCTTGCCAGGCTTGATGAATAAGAAGTACCCCAAGCCTCTTCTACACTAGCGTGATATATTAGTCAGCTTTTCCACTACTAGGACCAAATACCTGACATATGCAACTTGAGGGGAAAAGTTTATTTTGGCCTGGTTTCAAAGGCTAAGTTCCTGGCTGGCTGGATTGAAGGTGGAAATGTCATGGTGAAAGAAAGCTACATCCCTTACAGAACTTATGAAGCAGAGAGAGCAGAAGACCCAGAAGATGTAAACAGTGAGGTACAAAAATGTGCCCCTCCATCCGTGCATGGCAGTGCACACCTGTAATCCCAGCACTCAGAAGGCTGAGGCAGGAGGATTACCCAAGCTCAAAGCCTGCTTAGGCTATATAGTGAGTTCAAGGCACCATGAACTGCATAGGGAGAAGCTATCAGAAAGAGAGAAGGAAGAAAGGGGAAAAAGAAAGGAAGGAAGGAAAGAAGGAAGAAAAAAGAAAGAAGAATTATCACCTTCCACGAAGTACCCTCAGTGGCCTACTTCATCAAACCATATATTCAGTTACTGAATTCATCAGTGGATGAATCTGACTGGTAGATTGTTAAACCTTAACAAGTGGTGGCAGCAAAGAGCAAGTGTGGAACCAAGACATCTATCCACTGAGGAAGCAATAAGGCATGCCCACTCTCCCTTTAACATCAATGGAGACTAGGTAGAAATCCTGAACTTGAACCTTCACGCAGTGGTAATAGACTGACAATTCTATCTCCCTACTAGGATATCAGGGTAGCTCTAGTGAAAAGTCAGAACTTTCATCAATGCCTAATAATAACAAGGCCACTGTCTCAGCTGCAATATCAATAGGGATCACATGGAATGTGATCACATGGAATGGCAAAATTATACACTCTGCACTTGGAGAATGGTGAAAGAACAGAGGCATGTACTTTGCCTTAGAATCCAATGCTAGGCCCACTCTGTGAAATCCAAAGCTGGGCAATGCCTCCATAGCCCCAGACTCCAGGCTGGTGTCTGTGGTCTAAGCCTTCATGCCTTCTCCTATATCAGGTTCGGGCTCTAGGCCTACACAGTTGACTCTGGGGCTTCAGGCTCTTTTCCATGACAGAGCATCCTCCACAACCCATAGACTCAGGCTGAAAGCCCACCTTAGCAAGAAGCCAACCTCGACAGCACTAGTTATCAGGCCAGCACACAAAAAACCAGCCTCCAGGCTGGCTTGTGTGCATGTAAGTTCCCAATCCAGTGGCAAAAAAGCAAGCATAAAGACCAAAGGAACAAAAGAAAGAGACTTGAAATAAATCTGTGTTTACAGGCAGTTGGTTTTTGGCAAGACGCCAAGAACACACAATGGGAAAAGGATAATTTCCTCAATAAATGATGTTGAGACAACTGGATATCCATATGCAGAAAAATGAAATTTGACTCTTATCTCACATCATATACAAACATTAACTCAAAATGTACTCAAAGCTTGAATGTTCAGACCTGAAACTGTAAAACCACAGTAAAAGAGGAAAACACAGGAAAAGTTGCAGGACATCACTTTAGGCAATGCTTTTTGAGGAAATGATTCCAAAAGCACAGGAAGCAAAATAAAGATAGGCAATTGGTTGACATTAAGCTAAAAAGTTTCTGTACTACAAAGGAAACAATCAACAAAGTAAAAAGATAACCCACAGAATGAAAATCAATATTGCAAACCATATATCTTACAAAAGGTTAATTACCCAAAATATATAAGAAACTCAAGAGTGAGAAAAAAAAAAACCTAATTTAAAATAGACTTTTCTGAAAAGAAGATACACAAATGGTCAGTGGATATTTGGAAAGGTGCTCAACACCACTTATCATAGCTGCATGCAAATCAAAAGCACACTGAGATATAACCTTAAAGCTGCTAGGATGAGCCAGGGAGATAGCTCGGAGGACTCAGGTTCAATCTCTGGTACTACATGCCAAGCTGGGCCAGTGCCATGCTGGCTACTGAAACCAGAGATGGTAGTGCATGCCTATAATCCCAGCATGGGCAGGCTGAGGCAGAAGGATCATTATGAGTCTGAGCTGCACAGTGAGCCCCTGTACCAAATAAATAAGTTAAGTAAGAAAAAAACTGTTAGGATGGCTCTCATCAAAAAGACAAAAGAAGGGGAGAGAAATCCCTGCACACTGTTCCATATTATTGAGTGACTCACATCTGAGTGTGTATCTCAAAAACATGAAATCAGTGTGCCAAAGAGGCATCATCACTCTTATGTTTACTGCAGTATTATTCACATAGCCAAGATGTGGAAATAACCTACATATTCATCAACTGATGAATGCATAAAAAAAACTTTATATATGTGAATACTGCTCAGGCTTGAAAAAGACTAACAACATTTGTGACAACATGGATGAACTTAGAGGATACTATGCTAAGTTAAATAAGCCAGAATCAAAAAAAAAGACAAGTACTGCAAGATCGCATTTAATATATAGAATCTTAAACAGTCAAAGCAAAAAACAGAATGCTCGTTATCACAGGTTTGTATGAGGAAGCAGATAGATGTTAGTCAAATAATGTGAATTTTCAATTAGAGAGCAGGAATGAGTTCAAGAGATGTACAACATCATGATTATAGTTCATGACATTGTATCACAGTATTAGAAATTTTTAAGAAAATAGATTTCAATTGTTTTCACTACACTGAATAAGTGTGTGGGGTAATACATATATTAATTACTCTGCTAAATCAGGGTAAATAATATATGTATTACATATATATATGTGTGTATATATATATATATAGAGAGAGAGAGAGAGAGAGAGAGATTGAGAGAGGAGGGAGAATGTCAAACCAAATAAATATGTACAATTTAAATAAAGCCAAGAGTGGTGGCACACACCTGTAATCCCAGCATTCAGGAGGCTGAGGCAAGAGACTGCCATGAGTTCATGGCCAGCCTGGACTACATAAACAAGTTTAAGGCCAGCCTGCACTACATAGCAAGACCCTGTATTAAAAAAACTAAAAATAAATAAATAAAATTTAAAAGCATAATATCATTTATAGGACTGAAATGCTAGAATCTAAAGACACTGATATTTTTAAAAATCAGAGGAGATATAACTAAGTTGAAAGATATACAGTGTTCATGGATTTCAAGACTCAATGTAACAAAGAGGTCATTTCTCCCCAAAGTGCTACACAAATTTAACCTAATTCCTATTAAAATCTCTGGGAGCTTTTTTTTTTAATATAGACAAGATAATTCTAAAATGTATAGCGAAGTCTGGTGAGATAGTTCAGTGGACTAAAGCACCTGCTTAGGCAAGCCTAGGCAAGCTCAGTGACCACGGTTCAATTCCTGGCACCACATGCTGTGCCATCCCTGCTCCCCAGCCAGAGTCCAGATGTAGTGGCACACATCTATAATCCTAGTACTGGGGAGGCTGAAAACAGGAGGATCACCACAAGTTGGAGCTGCATAGTGAAACCCTGCAACAACCAAATACATTAAATAAATAAATAGTATAAGGAAAGACAAACTAGGAGAGCTAACATAATTTTGAAAAAGAAAGTAGGAAGAGTCACTATTCAAATTCAAGATATGTGGCTATGGCAGTTAACATTATGTGGTGTTGAAAGAGGAACAGACATGAAGATCAATATTTCAGTATTTCAGGGAAACCCTGAAATACCCACATGCAAGTACAGATAATTGATTTTTGACAACGTTGCAAAAGCAATATCAACAGAAGATGGATAATTTTCCAACAAATGGCTCAGGAGCAATTGGACACCCATTAGCAAATATATGAACCTTGACCTTACCTCATACTTGACATGAAAATGTATCATGGATTTAAATATAAAATGTAAAGCTATGAAACTCTCATACAAAGACCTAAAATAAGATCTTTAGGCTGTAGGGCTAGGCAAAGTTCTTACAGTTATTTTAAACCAAGAGGGCACTAGATAGGGTAGTTTTGGTATTTTAAATTACTACATAGGGAAGAGGAGATAGCTCAGCAGTAAGCACTTGTCTAGCATGTGTAAAGTCTCAGGTTCAATTCCTGACACTGAATGAATGAAAATGAATGAATAAATAAATAAAATCCCCACACGAACAAGCCAAAACTCAACGTAAACAGTGAGTTGAAGTTAGAAACTGTCAATGAGAAATAACCAACTGATCTCTAGCTAGAGATGTTCCACTCTAACTAAGCAAAATTGTTTTCTTGTCTTGTTTCTATAAACACTTCATAAAATAATAGTTTCCCCCTTTGTTGTTGGGGGCCATGAGGATCTGATCTTTGCTCAGAGTAAGCATGCAAGAATCCAATAGATAACCTTTCACAGTTCCTGTTTTTCCATCCCAAGAGTAAGCTTGCTTAACTAAGCTTGCTTAATTAAAACAGAAATAGCCCAATGGTTAATGTTTTCTAGTTACTAAGACTGCCTGCCCAAATAAGGTCAAAGTAGAGTCAGCAGCTGGCCATGCTCCCCCTCCCTCCCTGCTTCCTGCTTTTCTAGATATAAGCTCTAAGAGAACAATAAAATTTTGCAGCTTGATCAGACTCTTGTCTTGCTGCCTTCCTTTGTGTCTCCTGTCCCTTCATTCCCCTCCCTAGGTGGTCTGCACCCTTTGAAGCCCTGCGGGTTGGGGCACTTTGTCTCTGTCAGGAAGATACTTGCCATTTGGGATCTGGCATTGCCTTAATTTATGAAATAAATCAAGTTTGAATACTCAAACTCTTTCAAATTTAAGTGTGCTTAAGTTTTCTTTTGATTATACTTGAAACCAAAAGCGTGATCCATCAAGCAAAGCATAACAAACTGGACTTCAGCAAAATACTTAACTTTGCTCTGCAAAAGTGTCTGTTAAGAGGATGAAAGACAAGTTACTGTCTGAGAGAAGATATCTGTAAGCAATACGTGTTAATCAGCTTCCTGTTACTGCAACAAATACCTGAGCTAATGAACTTATAATGTGAAATGGCTGTTTAGGTTCACAGTTTCGGAGGTGTCAGTCTGTTGGCTCTGTTTGCTGGTTTGGGGCTTGTGGCTAGACAAGCACATCATGGCAGAATATGTGATGGAGCAGAGTGCATAGTTGGGGAAAAAAGAGGGAGACACTGGTGGTGCAATAATCACCTCCAAGGGCAAGCTCCCAATAACCTAAGAACCTCCCACTAAGCTTCACCTCTTTGTTCCCCCCAACTTCCAAAAGCATCATTGGCTGGGAAGCAAGTCTTTAAAACATAAACCTGTGGAGGACATTCCAGATCCAAACTGTAACACCACATAGCCAACAAAGGCCCAACATCTGGAATGCACAAAAAAAAAAAAAAAAAAAAAAGGTCTGAAACTCACCAACAAACACCAAATGTGACCAGACATTCTGCCAAGAAAAATATTCAGATGGCTACTAAATGCCTCCATAATCACCAGAGAACTGTTTCACCCAGCTCTTCACACCAACGCTTGCCAAAATTCATTACTTCTCCTCAGACCTTTGCCACTCCCACTCACCTCCTATTCTCTCTCTCTCTCTGCCCCACCTTCTCATGTACTCTCTTATATTCTCAAACTGACCCAACATGCTTGCCCCAGCCCCTTGCACAAAGTCAGACAAGCCACCTTCCCACTCTCTCTGTTTCCACATCAGTATTTGCATCTGCTTCACACTGACCCCCTTCTGTCCATAGTAGAGGAAGGCAATCGTGGGGCAGTTCTGGCTTCCCAAGTTGGACCAGCTGCTGAGAAGTGAGGCAGGGTAAAAAGAAAAGAGCGGCTTTCAGGCCTTAGCAACGAAGACCGGCACAGCTGGACACAGGCGAGAGGCTCTTCCTGGTGCTCTCCTCATCTCGCCACAAAGACCACCAGGTCTTTGCCTGTCTTTTATCCTCAGATTAGGAAGAGAAAATGGGAAAACTCAGGGTTCTCTATTTCCTAAGTACTAGAAGGCCTTGTCCTTTCAAATCCATGTTAAATGTGACACTTAATGGCTAAGAAATTATCCAATAGTTATTTCACAGTTGAATATGGTAAAATGGGGAAAGCATAGCTGGTTAATGGACAAGGCAGATTACTGAGTGCAGAAGGGGGGTAGTGGGGTGTGTGTGTGTGCGTGCGTGCGTGCGTGCGTGCGTGTGTGTGTGTGTGTGTGATTCATAGGAACAGAGATACCCAGAATGAAAACAGTGAAGGGTGGAGGGTGGAGGCCTTCGGGACACTTTGAAACCCCCAGGTGGAACTTAGGTTTGGACATACATCCTGCCTGGACCTTTCCTGCCCAGCTGGGATATCCTGTGTTTGTCGAGAGGACCACACAGGGAAGCTATTACCATTGTCCTTTCTCAAATCTGTCAGTGAGCCGCTCCCCCTGGCTGAGGCAGCTGCCCCAGGCAGAGGAAGAGGGACTCTGGAAACACCTTATCAGCATCCTCCACGGACTTCCTCACCTCCTCCCTGCCCCCATTAGCCCTGAGCAGATCAGCATCCTCAAACAGAAACCTGGGAGGTTGGAGTGAGGTCAGCACCCTGAAGCCCAGCCCGCTGCTCGCTGCTCCCAGCTCGCTGCTTGCTGCTCGCTGCTGCTCGGTGGCCTGTCTCTCCAGCTGCGCCTCAGATCAGGCCTTTGTGGCAGCTGAAGTCGCAGCCCCGACCTGGAATGGAGCCTGGGCTGAGGCCTGAGGCTGTTGCTCGCCGCCCGCATTGGCTGGCCGCGCTGCTGTTGGGGCTCTCAGCCTTGAGCTGTTCTCTCTCCTCGCCAGCTTCTCCCCCTCCTTCTCTGGTTCCCCGAGTCAGAACCAGCTACCATTTGGGACGGACCTTCCTCGGTCTTGATAAATGCAATGCCTGCATTGGGACATCTATTTGCAAGAAGTTCTTTAAAGAAGAAATAAGGTCAGAATCTCAATCAAATAACTCTAACGGTCAAAATTCTGTTCTCCTCATTGAAGATGTCCACAAGTTTGTTAAAAATGAGTCAGGATGTTATTTTATGGGCGGGAGCTGAATCAAAACCATTTCTTGATAGGAGTAATGGTTGAAGTGGGAAGAAGGGCAATGGCTAAAGCCAAACTCCAGCCTTAAAGGCTAAAGCCAAAGGTCCCTTTTGAAATGAAAGTTTAACAGGTTCTTTTCTACAGCCATTGCATTTTCCAAGCTGTTTTATCATGATGGGAAAACAAAATGTATAGAAAGCCCACTATGTGTGGACATTTGAATCCATCCTGTGTGTTATCAGTTTATACCCTTCATTCACTTGGTGAACTGTGACATAGCGAGATTAAGTGACAGTCAAGGAGATTTAACCAAGGCTGGAGCCCAGCTGGTGCTGTGATAACACTCACTCTACCTGGTTACTGTACTCCTTGGGGAAGGGGACAGCCAGAGGAAGGAGCCATATTACAGATAATAATAAGACTTGGTCTGATAACAGATGAAAGTAAGGAGCTCCAAAGAGGGGAACTGAACTCAAAGTGGAAATGGTGAAAGAGCTTCCACAGGGAGAAGAATTCTGAGCCAGGTCTCAAAAACTGAGCTGATGTTTTGTGGGAGGAAAGGCTTGGAGCAGAAGAAGTAGCTGAAGCAAAACTCAGAGGTGCAGGAAGCACTGATGGGGGTTTCATGGTTTGCTCGGCAGAAAAGCTGTGGGGACATGAGAGCTGGGGAGCCTTGACTGCTGTACCAAAGAGGGAGACGAACCTGTGAGCCGGTGGCTTCTGGACTTTTCCAGAGCTGAAAGTCCTTTGTCTCATACCTCTTCTCCACTGTCCAGTCCCAAGGCCCTATCATGCCTTTAATATTCAGTGACAAAAGGATAAATAATGATTTTATTACTAATTTGTACTGTGCAAAGACATCTTTGATTATTTAACTAAGTTAATAAACAGAAATCATAAATAGAAAACACTCATTACAATGCTAAACTTCTGAGGGATCGCAGATATTTTAGTGAGTCTATGTGACTATTTCGTATTAAGCCTTTTTTCAAGGCATTTTTAAAGGTCTGAAGTGGCCCAATTGAGACAGCAGCATTGCAGGCAATGCTGGTGATGGTAAACTGGGAAGGAGAAGATGGTGCCTGTGTTTGGAGAAAGATCTGTCAGAAAGCAGTGCACAGGATGGACTGAATGTGAGATGAAGTGAAGACAAGATGATGAATGGGAGCTGAAGGTTTCCCATCTAGGAACAGGGGATAAAAGGACCAGAAACACAGCTAAAGTAGTGCTGACTCCTCCAAGCAAGGAGGCAGGGAGCACATGGTTGTATCTTAGGAGGGTTTAAGGCAGGAGGGAGGGAAATTAAGGGGCTCAACTGAAGAAGAGCTCTCAGTTCCCTTCCTCCTTACTGACCAAGTGTCAATAAACTAGTTTCCCCCACCCCAGCAGGCACTGGCCAAACTCAAAGAGCATTTTCCTAACTAGGTTAGTGCTCTATTAGAGTTCAGTATACTATTTCACCTCCCCTGGAATTCATTTTCCATGTGTTCCTGAAAAGAAAGAATACAGACACACAGGAAAACCCCAGGTGAGGCAGGGGCAGGGTTACAGCTCTCCAAGCTGGGAATGTTCGTCTTCAGCACAAAGAGGCAGAGAGAAGGCAGGTGCTTTGGAACACACCTGTGAACCCAGCACTTGGGATCCTGGGGCAGCAGGATCTTTGAGTTCAAGGCTAGCCTGAACTAAATAGTAAGACTGTGTCTTAAAATACAAACAAAATCTGAAAGAGGCAGTGAATGCATCTGAAGAGGTAGGCTTGTTTATAATACTTCTCTCTGCATTCTAAATAACTTTCTCACTAGAAAAGTAGTACCTATTTATTCTAGAATTATCAAGGAATATTGACGAGTGGGAGCACAGAATGAAAATCATGTTTAATTCTTTCCACAAGAGAGCATCCCTCAAAGCAAACATTTTTCTGTACAGTGCTGCTGCCCTTATTCTAAATAATAATGGATTAAGAAATATTTGCAACAAAAATATGGTCATATTATGTTTACTATTCGGGGAACTTTTATTTATAAATATAATAGGAACATCTTCCCACACAATTAGATGTTCTTCACAGTTGAATTCTTAATGCTTTTGTGAGATTCAGTTACATCAGTTAGCCCTAATTTATTAAACTAATTCACTAATATGAGATGGCCTAGGAATTTTTTTTCACTTTTCAGTATTATAAAATGCTTTTGATTACTATGTGCTTACAGTATATGCAGTTTATAGCTGTCTTAGGGCTTGGGTATAGGTACAGAGCACAATTTGCTTCTTTTTTTATCCCTTCCCCTTTCCTCCTTACTCTCACCCTCCTCCTGCAATTGGGCATTATAAAATGTTATGTTGGATGTTTCTGTGGTGTAATTTTGTGCACATCCTTGATTAATTCTATGTGGAAAACTGCTAAAAGTAGGATTTCTCGTTCAAAATATATCATGTGTGTGCGTGTGTGTCCAAGAGGAGACTTCTGTGTAAATTTCACTCTTGCAAATCTTTAGTATTGCTATATTTTCATTTGCATCACTTCTGTTGTGAATTGAGCATTTTTTCAGGTTTATCAGTCATTTTGTTTCTTCTTTGGTTGTCTATAAGTCCATGTTTCTTTGCTCCCCGCTCTCCTCAAGGTATTCATCCACTTACGTGTTTGTTTTGATGCTGGGAGTTGAACCTAAGGCCTTGCGCACGCTAAGCATGTGCTCTACCACTAAGCTGCATGCAAAACTTCCCTTCTCTTTCTAATAAGATGTTTGTTCATCCTGTTTTTGTCAATCTCCAAACATTTCTACACCTTTAAAAATGATCATCATGGGGTCCCCTATTGAACTGCAGTTGGAAGAGGCAAGTCCAGTCTCAAATAGAGGGTCATGATCCAAAGAAACCAGAGTAGTTGAGGAAGCTGTTTATTGATGGTCTGAGTTTTTAAACTACCAATGATAGTTTAAGAGAACACTTTGAGAAATGGGGCACACTCACAGATTGTGTGGTAATGGGAGATCCTCAAACAAAACACTGCAGAGGCTTTGGCTTTGTGACTTACCCTTGTGTTGAAGAGGTGGATGCAGCAATGTGTGCTCAACCACACAAAGTTGATGGCGGGTAGTGGAACCAACGAGAGCTGTTTCTAGAGAGGATTCAGTAAAGCCTGGTGCCCACCTCACAGTGAAGAAAATTTTTCTTGGTGGTATTAAAGAAGATACAGGAGAATATAATTTGAGAGATTACCTTGAAAAATATGGCAAGATTGAAACCATAGAAGTTATGAAAGACAGGCAGAGTGGGAAAAAGAATATTTGTTTTTGTAACTTTTGATGATCACAACACAGTTGATAAAATTATTGTTCTGAAATACAACACTATTAATGGGCATAATTGTGAAGTGAAGAAGGCCCTTTCTAAACAAGGGACGCAGTCTTCTGGACCACAAAATGACTTTGGAGGTGGATCTAGCAACTTTATGGGTTGTGGAGGAAACTTTGGAGGTGGACGAGGCAATTTCGGTCATGGCGGAAACTTTCGTGGAAGAGGAGTTTACAGTGGTGGAGGAGGTGGCAGCAGAGGTAGTTATGGAGGAGATGATGGTGGAAACTATGGTAGTGGTCCTGGTTACAGTAGCAGAGAAGGGTATGGTGGTGGACCAGGATATGGAAACCAAAGTGGTGGATACAATGGTGGTGGAGGAGGATATGAGGGTTACAATGAAGGAAGAAATTTTGGTGTCGGTAACATGGTGGTGGTGGGAATTACAGTGATTTTGGAAATTATAGTGGACAACAGCAGTCAAATTATGGACTGATAAAGGGAGGCAGTTTTGGTGGAAGAAGCTCTGGCAGTGTGTATAGTGGTGGATATGGTAGCAGAAGGTTTTTAAAAACAACAGAAAAGGACTGCAATTCTTAGCAGGAGAGACAGTGAGGAGTTGTCAGGAAAGCTTCAGGTTACTTTGAGACAGTCGTCCCAAATGCATTAGAGGAACTGTAAAAATTCTTCCACGGAAGGAATGATGGTCCATAGTGAGAAAAAGTTACTGCAGCTTAAAGAGGAAGCTCTTCTGGTTCAGGACTGTCATAGCCACAGTTTGCAAAAAGTGCAGTTATTGATTAATGCAATGTAGTCTTGATTAGATGTACATTCCTGAGGTCTTTTACCTGTTGTAGCTTTGTCTTTTTCTTTCTTTTCATTACATCAGGTATATTGCCCTGTAAAGTGTGGTAGTGGTACCAGGAATAAAAACATTAAGAATTTTTAACTTTAAAAATTGATCACCATGAAACCTGAGGAGAAAGGCCACCTAAAATCTGAGGCCTTTGGCTGCAATGCTCTAGGCAGGCCAGTGTGCAGATTCCAGCTCTGGTCCCTATTAAGGACTATGCAATGCTTGTATCTGTTCAATGGCAAACAACAACTGGCCTCTCAAGTTGGTGGGTAGCTGGAGACTTATGCTTGGTGGGTCAGTGGTAGATGCTTTACCTCATCTTCCTGACTGCATAGCCTTGGGCTAACATCCTCAAACCGCTACCCACAAAGTCTTAAAGAATGTCTCAACATTCCCAACAGACTAGCAGAGGACTGAGAGTAAAGAAAGAAATCATTAAGCTGAGTGCTGTCTCCCCTTCTCCCTTGTTTTTTGGCCTTTTTCTTCACCTCAGAAGATAATAACAGTTGTTGCTTTCATTCATTTCCTGGCACCAATTCAAAGGCATTGAATTGTAGGGCCCTGAAGCTTATGGAACAAGTGTCCATGACACATTCAGTCATCCATACATGCGCACTTACACCCTTCATCCACTAGTCCCACACCTATTCAGGCGGGCATCCCTCCCTGTACTCTTGCACCTACCCATCTCTTTGTGCATTGCACCATCCATCCCTCTGTGTATGTCTCTACTCAGTCCTCTATCTATACAGTCAAGTACTCACCACTTATCCATCTGTACATCCACACA
Organism: Capromys pilorides; assembly: GCA_004027915.1. Classification (NCBI taxonomy): domain Eukaryota; kingdom Metazoa; phylum Chordata; class Mammalia; order Rodentia; family Capromyidae; genus Capromys; species Capromys pilorides. Next base: position 18,156 of record PVKN010009866.1, read on the forward strand.
CTTATCCATCCATCAGTGTACTCACTCAACTATAAGGTCTTGAGCACTAAACTGGTACCAAGCACTCTGCTACATACTGACTTACAAAGATGAAAGGGACAGTGTCCTTGCCCTGAAGGAGTTTACTTTCAGCCAGAAATATAGAGAAGTCAATGAATGGTTAAATCACAGTTTTAGGATGATATGAACAAAATGTCCCACACAGTATTATGGGAGCATGTGGGATGGAGCCCAATTAGGAGACAAGTGATCAGAAGATCACCTGTCAGTGATATGAATGGCCAGGAAGGTGTTATCTAGACAAGGAGGAAGAGAGTTGTTGTATGCTATGAGTCAGTGCCGAAAGAAAAGACAAGAAGACCCGATGAATTTAGCTCAGAGATCTCACTGAGACTTATCTCTCTTGAAGTGAACCGGGACCTTCAGAAGTATCTCACTTTTATTTAGGGCCAAGGAACAGGCTCAGGTGCATAATCACTTTAATAAAGAAGGGCTACAATCTCTGACCTCCATTTGCCCAATGCTAGGTTCACACAAGTACTAATTAAAAAGGTTTCAAGCAAGGGAGGAGACAACTAATGGAAAGCCTTCAGGGTAAGTTGTTATCTTTCTCCTTGAATCTCAGCTTTCTGGGATTCCCAAACCACAGCTGCCCCTGTGCTTTGTTTATTACTCTTCTCCTCTTGAGATGCTCATTACTTATCTCTATGGAAAGTGTCGTATACACAGGGATTAGCACATGCCAGGTGAGCAGAGGCCCAAAAGAATGTGGTTTGTTCAAGGGCAACCGGTGGTTTGGTGAGACCAAAGAAAGCTTGTAAGAGGAGCAGCAGGCAACGGGCCTAGAAAGAGCCATGTGAACTGATGAATATACTCCCAAGAGCCTTGGAAAAATGCTGGATGGTTTCAGGTTTCAGTTCAGAAGTGGGGGGTGGAGAAGAGAGGAAAGGAATACTTAGGAAGGCATGTCTATGCCCAAGAAAAGAGGGCATTTCACTGTGATTCCAATGGCAGCCTTCTTTCACACATATCCCTCTTACTCTCCATGTTGAGGGATTCAGGGAATTAGCCTTGATGCTTGCTTCCTTCCAACTCTGAGAAACTATGAAACTATAATCGTATTTGTTTATCTTTTTACTTTCTTCTCGATGTTACTGGCAATTAAACCCAGGGCCTTTTCAGTGGGCTACATTTCCAGCCCTTTTTGTTTGTTTGTTTTCAATTTTGAGACAGGACCTGCTAAAGTCTCTAAACTGCCAGAGCTGAGCTTGAGCTTGCAGTCCTCCTGCCTCAGCCTCACAGAATACTGGAATTTTACCTATGCACCACCATGCCTGTCTCTGCTTGTCCAGCTTTTAGCCCAGTGAGGAGCCTGCCCCGCATCACCTCAATTATGCCCATAATCTCAATTCAGACAAAAAATTAGGAAGCTGCCTCTGTATTGTGGTTTTTGTCCAAATTCCAAGTTATTAACATGTAATGAATGAAAAGTAAGACCCACTTTTTTAATTCTTCTGCTTTCTAAAGCAGGTGACCAATATTGGAAGAATACACATATTTCCATTCAATGTAATAATGTATAACCATTTTGAATGAGGAGCAAGGGGGTTTTGCCCTGAGTCACTGCTCAATATGCACAGGTGCTTGCTGCAGGTCATCTACCAAGTCAGCACTGTCATCCCAACAGAACCCTCTCAGCAGACAGGGGCAGAAGAGGAGAGGAATTTGTCACTCAGGCTAGGCAGTCTCTCTCTCCAACCCACCATATGGGTGAACCCGAGCTCTGAGACCTCCCTCCCTCCTCTATCAGTTGTCTACAGTTCTTCACACAAGTCATATAGACTTAATAGATTCTGGCTTCAGTTTCCCTATCCACAGAACACAGTGAGGATAAGGGCAAGGGCAAAACAGGACCTTGCCAGCTCTAGACCTTAGTAATGTTACCAGTCTATTCTCACCACCTAATTCATAAAACAGAGGGTGAAGTGGTGAAGACTGCAAGCTCTGGAGCCTTGAATGCCACTTCCTCCAACTTCTGGTCTTGTAACCTTGGACAAATGATGTAACCATTCTGTGCCTCAGCTGCTTTATCCATATAGTTAATAATAGGTTCATTGAAAGAATTAAATTAATTATCCCACATAAAGTGCTTAGCAAAGTGACTAGAATGCTTAAGTATTTCATAAATGTGTGCTGCTACTATCATTAACCAAAAGAGCCACCAAGTTGTAAATATGTGAATCTGGGATCTTTGGCAGGGTTGAAACTCCATAGCCAAGATTAGCTGCAGCACGCGGGCAGATAGGTCTGCATTAGGGTGTTGATTCTCCCAGAGGAGTGGATCGTTTCCCACGATTTTCCCAAATCTTCTAGTAAAATCAACTCGTCACAAGTTTAAGTGTTTCATCTTTTTAAACACCCTTGTGGCAATGTTGGTCAGTGCAATTCCTGGTGCCTACTTTCACTGTGATTTGCACTGTTGAAGTTACTTCTTCCTGACCGTCTTTGTTGGTAGTCCACCTTCCCAAATGTGGATGGTCTGGAGCTCTCCTGCATTCCCCAGGGACTCAGAGACCTGTGCTCTCCAGCTGCCTGGACAAGGTCCATGACTTCTTTGCCCTTACAAATTTTTTGTGTGACTTTCTTTTTGCCATCAAAATAATAAGAAAACTTGTGGTCTGTTGGGTAAGGCTGTATCACATATGTGAGGAAAAAACAGTCAAGGATTTGGGGCCCATTAAAATGCTATCTCTTCCAAAACATATTATCCAAATCTCATTATCATGGGGTTATCCAATAATAAGAATCTAAAGATTCTCATTTAAATTAAATTAACATATTATATAGACTGATTTTGACTTGCCATATGACCTTCAATTATGAATAATGAAGATAACCTTTTTCTGTGTCATTTTTCATATATAAATCAAAAGAAGATTTGAATTTCTACTCCAGTAGCAATGCCAGCACACAGCTGGAGACATGAGTGGAGAGAAAAAGACAGCCACAGGGTTGAGGAAACTGGCAAGTCATAAGCCTGTATCTCTCTCCTGAAAAAGATTAAAAACTGATGAGGGCATTTTACACAACTGCATAAGTTCTGGAGCTCAGAGAGTTTCTAGTTTCAGTGACCATTTAGCAGACCTGGTTGTTTGAGACTTGGTTGACACTGCTGACTTAAATCTTTGGATTGAAAGGCAAACTTAAAGGGCTCCCTCAAGTTGGATATGGAGGGGAACTAGTCCCCCACCCACCCAGCATGAGCCCAAGAGCCTCTTCTAGAAGAATGCTTGCAAGACCCAGGCATTGGTCAGAGAGTGGGTTCACTGACAGATAGCCCGAGGTTTGTACCCCTGCAACATACTGTCTGATGTTTGGCAAAGTACTCAAGCTCTGTGAGCTTCAATGTCCAGATCTAGAAAGTGAGGCTAGAGTATGAGAAGAATAGAAAGCAGCAGCACGTGTAAAGTCACTACCTTTCCATGGAGCAGAAATTCAGGAGGTTGCCACTAGTCCTTCTGCACCAGTTGAGTGAAGATCATTTCAGTCTCACCCACCTCTCTCACCACTTCTGACATCACATAAATACTTATTGGAGTTTGAAGAAAGAAAAAGAATCCACTCATAAGAAGAGTTCAGAGTTCTTTTTTATTTTATTTTATTTTTTTAATGTATCTAGTACAGGGTCTCACTACACAGATCAGACTCATAGTGATCCTCCTATTTTTGGCCTCCGAATCTCTGGGATTACAGGTGTGTGCCACCACACCCAATCTCAATCACTATCTCATTGTGCCCACAGAGCAGGGATGGCATGGTATGCCGGGAAATCAAACCTGGGTCCTTGGGTCTGCCTAAGCAGGCACTTTAATCTGCTGAGCTAACTGGCTGGCCCTCTTTTTTATTTTATTTTATTTTAGAATAAAAACAAATAGCAGAAACAAAGACAAAAACAATAACAAGTGATAGTGCACATGATAGAGATTCAAAACAAGAATAAAAATTTAACAATGGTTATTATATTACACATTTTCTTCTCAAATCTATTGTTCAGATTAATAGACATAGGTATGCAAAATTGGTCAAATATTTGAACATTAATGCTTACTTTCAATAAACTTTAATTTGTTTCTTCTTTTTCTTTACTTTATATATTTTTAAATTTTATTTTAAAGACAGAAAATTAATTGATAAGACATTAGAAATGGTACATATTTAGAAGAACAAGATGAGAGGTACTCAACAGTGGTTTTTGTGTTGCACTTTGCTGTCTTCGATGTAATTACTCAGACTATAGATAATAGCATATCAAGTTAGTCAGTGTGAAAATTTTAAACATCAACTGATACTTTCAAAAAACTGATGGAAATGAGTACTACAATCATCTCAGCTATCCTGAATATATACTTGCATGATTTTCCCCCTTATTTTTTTTCCTATCTCTTTTGCCTTTCTCTCTTCTTTATTGCTTATTCCTTATGTTCAGTTTCTTTCCATTTTACTATATCTATTATTCCTTTCAGATTTTGTTTAATCTTTCATGTTCTTACACTAGGTAGATAATACAATATTTATACATGTGGATCTGATTTTTTTCACTTATGCATATACCCTCTACTTGCATCCATTTACCTATAAAGGCCCCGAACATGCCTGATCGCATCTGATTTTGGAAGATCAGCAGTGTTGGGCTTCCTTAGCCCTTGGATAGGAGTTTGGAATTGTTTAAGAGAAATGGATCAGGTGGGCCGTTATTCCCTGTCTCCCACCCCTTGGCTCTGTCGGCCTTCAGTTCACATATCAGTGTTAACAGGACTCTTATTCCAACAGGTTCGACAGTACAGTGGCCTCCCACCTTGAACTGCCTTCTGACTACTTGCCTTCTTGCCCTGCAAATTACTCAGATGATTCTAAAACCTGGCGTCCTGTGGAGATCCTTAGGCTGATAAGTAGACACCAAAATGAGGTCTCAGACAGGAGAATCTGTGCCTCCATATTGGCCCCAAGGACCTGCAGCATTGAGCGTGTCCTGAGGAAAACAGAAAGATTCCAGAAATGGCTGCGAGCCAAGCGCCTCACGCCAGACTTGGTGCAGGTGAGTGTGTAGGCTACAGGTGTAGGGGT
>PVKN010009867.1:0-12056 GCA_004027915.1 Capromys pilorides
ACAAGTTTCTATTTTTCCTATCTGATGATTCAAGAATCATAATACACGTTAAATGTGACTGCCAACTGCAACTAAATTTGATTCTTACACATAAATCTTGAAAACAAATATAAGCAATTATTTAAAAGGTAGGTTAGTGAATGCTGTTTACATTTATACCTACACATAATAAATTAAATGCTCATATAATTATAAACCTAATGCTACTACAGTATTGTGAGCTCACAAAGCTTCTACTAAGTAAAAAATTCCCTCAACAATGGTGGCATCTGATCTAGCATCATGAATTTGTAATCTCACTTCAAACTGTATCCTGAAAAAGTATAATTCCTTTATAAAAATGATAAGCTTGGCTTGGCATGGTAGAACACACCTATAATCCCAGCACTTGGGAAGCTGAGGGAAGAGGACTGTTGGGAGTTCAACATAACCTGAGCTACACAGCAAGACCTTGTTTCAAAAAAGCAAAAAACAAAAAAAAAAAAGCAAAACCCCAAAAAAGATTATGTTCCCTCCTTATATCTCCACATAATATAAAGAGATTTACTGTTTCATTTAATAGTACTTAACTATTTAAAGGTATTATAATAATTATCACCTTGATATGGAAAGTCTGAAACACCGAAATAAACATGCAAAAAGGTCAGTTTACAATATGAAGAGCATGCTTCAGCAGTTTGGTACCAGAGCTTTTCCTCTGTAAGTCAGAGAAGGATATCTCACCGACAGCATCAATATTTTAATGTCAACAACCACTAGTTCACAGAGTATCTACTGTCTTCAAAACCTGAACCACCTGTACTCAGGAGTCCCCAGTGGAAGACAAGACAGATGCAAACAAACGCTGTGCTCACCAAAGCCAACACATGTAAAGGGGCAGCAAGGTGACAGGACTACCACAGGGGCAGAAGTTGACTTTGGAAGCAAAGAGGAAAACTGAAGAAAGGGTGGCTCTTACAAGTGGGAAGGGAGGTCAAGTCCACTGGGACAATTATTTTAGACAGACTGCTCTTGATCATGCTGATAAATTTATCTTGTAAATTCCTGCAGCTTCACAAAAACTCCCAGAAGCATCAAGAGGACAGCATGGTATCCTTGTAAGGATCTCTCAGATTAATATTCACACAATGTGAATGCTGCCAAAGGTGAAAGAAATGGCAGACTGGAGGGCTGGTCCTGAGCTGTGTTGAAATTAGTACAGCAGCATTAATTTACAGTGTCTTAACTCAGCTATTGCCAACTATAGTCATTAGTCACTTTAGTAGGGTGAGGGGGAAGCAATGCTTAAAGCAATTCGAAACATGACGGATATTGATTCATATTCAAGTTGGACACCCTAACTTGTTCTTTAGCTATCATGCCTTCTCCTCAGCAGAGAGTCATAAAATTACTTTTTTTTCCTCTGGCCAGCTCAGCCTTCCCCAGGAGTAGGGCTAGAACAGCATGTGGTGCCAGGGATCGAACAGCAGTACCTGCGGTTGCCTAAGCTTTCCTAAACAGGTGCTTTAGACCCCTGAACCATTTCACCGGCCCCAATAGTCAGAAAATTAGATCTCTGGTCTCTATGAAAATAATTTCCACTTAAACAAAATAAGAAAAAAAAAAATTCTCCAAGCTACAGATATCTCAATTTGATCAAAGTTCTAATATTCAGGAAACTATATTATAAAATGTGATGGTAACAAAACTAGAAAGTTCGACTCAATCTAAAGTGATTAAGAATCTGCTATCAGCCAGCATTATGCTAGGTAGAATTAAAGATGAGTAAAGGCAAAGAGACTCTGGTATCTGAGCAACGCAGGGAAGCGAGAACAAAAGCTGAAGGGACTCCAATCAGAGGACACTGCAATAACATGACCAGGAAGCTGCTGCAACTTGGAAGTGTCCCCCCCACAAGCCCACGTGTTAAAGGCTTGGTCACCTGCCTGTAGCACTCTGGAAGGTGGTGGATCCTTTAGAAGTCAGGAACTACTTAGAGGAAGTTGTGGTTGCGAGGAATGTGCCTGTGAAGGGGCTACAGGGAACCCAAACGCTGCCTGCATCTCTTTGCTTCTTTCCCAGTGAAGACACACCCTCCACTATCAGTTCCTTCCATGTACTTGGATCACCACCAGCCCAAAGCCACAGCACCAAGCAATCACAGAAAGAATATTCTGACACAGTGAGTCAAACTCTCCTCCCTCTCAGCTGATTTCCTCAGGTATTTTGTCACAGTAGCAGGAAGCTAACCAACACATAGAAGCCTACTGGTTATCCAAATAAAGATTTCAACCAGGTAGATAGATACTGGGAGAGGTGCAGTGTGTAAATATAGACAGGGAAGTGTCAGAATATGGTAGATGGTATTGGAAACCTTGAAACTGAATGAGAACATTGACAAGGAGAACACAGATTAAGAAAAGATCAAGGATGGAATCTTGTTGCTCCCCAAGATTTGCACATCAAAAGAAAAGTAACCAACAAAGGAGACAGAATAGCCACCAAGTTAGGTAAGGAAACCAAAAGACAGTGGAATGATAAGACATAATAGGTAAATAAATCTTGTAAAGAATTTGTAGCCTACCTTCAGAACTTGGAAATGATCCATAAATACAGGCTGGTGTTACACTGCCCTCACCTCAAGTAGTTCCAAAAATAGAAAAAGAAAAAGCCCTCATTGTCCTCTCCCTGTGACTTCTCACTCAATCCAATCAGAGCCCTTGCTGCCACCCAACAGGATCCCCAAACTCTCTGTCCACCCTGTACAATCCGCCCACCACAGTACTTATCATAGTTGGAATAAGCTTTGTGGATACATTCATAATGGAGAACTTTTAAAATCCCTAATTTATTCTGCAAATTTAACAGAATACAGTACCATTATAATTAGAATAAACAATTTAAAGCATTCACTAATGGGGAAAACTCACATTTTGTGAGGTATTATTAACTCTCCTGTAATATAATTGAGAACAGTGAACTCAAGTTTCACTATAAAATGCCACAATCAAACTAAGGTTGTTAATATATGCAAAACAAACACTAAAGCTATGGTGTGGGGTACTAACACCGTTTCACCCAACAGTATATTATTACCTAGAGTTCATACTTAGGAAAAGTAAACTCCAAAAACCATTTTAGCTTAGGGCTATGCTTTGATATTCAGGTGATCACACTACTTGAAATTACAATAATGTAGGATTTCTAAAACACATTTTCCAATGTGAAATGAAAGTGTGTTTTCTTAGTTCAGCTTTTAGAGAAAACATCCTCAGATCCAAAGCTTAAATATATTTAGTATAGATTTCTCAAAAATGTATAAATAGAGGAGGAAAAATAATCTTGGTAAAAATAAGGTGTTGTTATCTTTGTATTTCTTCATTATGCTTTCTTCTAAAATGTTTCAAGACTCAGATTGTGGGAAGCCGGGCGTGGTGGTGCACGTCTGTAATCCCAGCACTTGGGAGGCTGAGGCAGGAGGATCAGTGGGAGTTCAAGATCATCCTGGGCTACAAAAGTGAGCTCAAAGTCAGCCTGAACTCATAGCAAGACCCTGTCTCAAAAAGACAGTGTAATTCCACTACACATTAGTAAGCTTATTATTCATTCTTACATGCAAATAGTCCTTTTTGCCCTCTTCATGTTAGGAAAACATTAAAGCTTTGAAAAATATTAAAAGTTAAAGACTTTGTGCGGTACCCTAGACAATGCTTTCATTTTCTAACATCAGCAATACATCATTACAACTTAGTTTGTTGCGTAATATGAAGATGACAATCAAGTCACTCTTTCCTTTTACAGGTGTTGGACATTGAACACATGCTCCGCACTTCCTCTGCCACTGAGCTGGGCTCCTAATTCCTTACTCATTATAAATGTTCTTTAAAAGATTTGCACAAACTGCGAGGAAGATATTCACATTTTCAAAGCAATCTCATGAAATGGTTTTAAAAAAAGCACTATGAAATCCAGATAACTTTTTTAAAAAATGTGTAATAGAAAATCTTAATGGTTACTGAAATCCACTTAAAACAAAAATATGTGGTATCTCACTTTAAAAGCTGTTTGTTACTCAGCTATGATCAATACACAGCTTCCAAAAATACTTATAAAATTTCATATCTCACAGAGAAAAATTAATGAGCAGATCCTGTTTATTTTCTGGGTGCATACTAATTCTTTTTAACTCATCTTAATAGTATTTTCAGTAAAAATGGCGTAAGAATTCCAAACCTATAACATGAAAGGCAGCTTTAGGCTTAGCATAAATGGCTAAGCATATACTTATTCTGATAACGCCATTTTGTATGTTGATACTTTAGGTTGGAGCTCCCATAAATCTGACTGGTATTGCCCAGATTAAACATAGATACTCTATTCAAACAATCAACAACTGATTCCAATTTATCCAGAGAATGGTTTAGTAACAATGCATAACTACAAATACAGTTTCTTTCACAGAACTTTAACGCTAGCACATGTGGAATGCTAGAGTTTAATCAATCAAAAATATCATTGTAAAGGTTTTCTTGTCCTCTTCAAACTTAAACAGACGTCCCAGTTTTTCAAAATCCTCAGTATAAAACCTAACCTGCTGCATGAACCCACAGAACACATCTGTCAGTATTATGGAAACAGAGATTTCTAGTCGCTCTGTGCTACTGCAACATAAAAATCACGTGCGTGAACAACAGCTATATCTGAGTTTCAGCTGGGCAAGAAATCCTGTGCCATTCTCTCCTCCTTTCTCTTTCCAGTCAGAGACAGGACTGGTGTCTACTGCTTATCTTCCAACCATACACACATTCCAGGACCAACAGCCAGGGAGAAGAGTAACAGTTAATTTTGCGATTTAAGACTAGCTCACCTAAAGTAGTTTTCTCTGCAAAGAGAAATAATAGAAATGTTTTGGAAGAGTGGTCAGTAATTATCACTGGCCATTTCGACTACCAAACTAGCAAGGTTTATTATGAGTCCAATTATGCTCCTTATGTACACATGGTGGTGTTTCACTTAACAGTGGATCAGGAATGTCAGTGTTCCACAGACAGTAAGAAGGTGGAAGTCACCGTGGGCAAAGCCCTTCCTCTTCCTTCCTCTCCTCAAAATGTTCTCTTCTCTCTTGTCCTTGCACCAGCAGCACCGAAGAGAGGGGACGCACCCTACCTGTAAATAGACATCCTGATGCATGTGATTCTGCCTCTTGTGCAGTTCTTCTCCCTAAATTATTTCTGGAACTCCAACATTCTCAACAATTCCTTCATGACTGCCATCATTTGCTGAGTCTACAAGCACGTGGTCTTCCTAACCTAAAAATAGACTTCCCTCAAATCTGCATTTCCTTTAAACTAACACCCTATTTCTTTTTTTTTTCTTACACTGGAAAAAGTCTGGGGAAAAAAAATCCTCAGCATCATGCTGACTTCCTTACAAGTCTAAAATCACTGCCACCCTCCACTGCTCTACATAAACCCTTCCGCTCTATCCTGGTAACAGAAGCAGCTTCCGGCACCACAAGTTAACATTATATCAAACAACTTTTCCTCATTTTCCTTGCCCAGTGTCACATTTGATGCAACTCGACCCTTTCCCTAGCACCCTTGTATCCTTTATAGTATCAGATGCCTGAAACAGAGGCAACACAACCACAAAAAGAATGAAATACACTACACTTTCCTTGCTGCTTTAGTGCCCTTCCATACAGTACCTCTTTCACTTCAGAATGTGTTATTACAAAGTTCTGACTTCCAACTCCTCCTGTCCATGCATATGTTATCACCCTTAAAGATTCACACACTCAGCCTTAATCAGGAAAACCCCCACATGCAAGCCACAACCTCTCATGTGTCCTGGAGCACTCCTGAAACGGCACTATCAGACCTAAGCTACACCGTCTTTTCACCTATTTCCTACTGCAAAATAACAGGTCTCACAAGTTATCCAAATTTGCAATGAAACAAATCAAACAGGAAGAAATATAAGATCTATGCTGAGCTGAACACAGAGACTCACGCCTGTAATCTGAACTTTCCAGAAGGCCGAGGCAGAAAGATCTCAACTTTGAGGTTAGCCTGCATAACTTAACGAATTCTCGCCTCAAGATGAAAGAGAAAGAAAAGGAAAACTGACCAAACTACAGCCTTGTCAGTAATCAATCCTATGAACTGAACCAAATTACTAAATTCTGTAAGCTGCATTTCTTTGAGGAATGAGAGGCTAGAATAAAATATAGACTCCCACCCTACTACTTGAAATTATAGTAATATATATTCCTTATATCCTCCCTCCTCAAATGCTTTATTCCTACCTGCTGAACTATCTACTCTGGCCATTTTTCTCTTTCTCAAATTCTCAACTGTTTGCTTTCCATTTTTCTACCACCTCGTTCACAGATGTAGTTGTTTAGGCATAGTATTTTTTTTTTTTTTTTTAAGCCCTGCTTTGTGGCTCCCATCAGATCCAAACTCCTTTTGACACTACTCTATACTGCAATTTAAAGATTGGCACCATTTCCCCTTGGCCTGATGATTTAAGTATATTCTTAGCCTTCAAGACTTTTGAAAGGGCCAGCCAAATAGCTCAGTGGATTAAAGCACCCGCAAACAGATGCAGGGGCCAGGGGTTTGATCCCCAGGCCTGCCCTGGCCTTGCCCCTGGGGTACCCTGAAAGGACAATTGAGATGGGCATGGTCAACCATGCCTGTAATTCCAGCTCTTGGGAGGCTGCAAACAGGCGGATCACTAGGAGTCCAATCTAATACAATAGTGAGACCCTGAACACCCTGTAGACTCTTTCCTAAACTACAAACAAAAAAAGAAAAGACTTTAGATAATCTGACCTCTATCAATTTTTCCACGTCTAGTTCCCATATTACTCTCTATTTCAAACCAAAAAGGCTTACTACCACAGACTTGCAACAAGTAGAGTAACAAGCTATGCTGATTCCATGATACGGCAGTGGCTAGGGCTCTAACTAACAAAATATCTCCAGCAGTCCGTCAGCACTTTTTTTTTTTTTCTTTTTGAGACAGGGTCTCACTAGCTGTTGAGACTGGGCTTGAGCTTACTTTGTAGCCCCAGCTGGTCTGGAACTCCCAATGATCCTCCTGCCTCAGGCTCCCCAGTACTGAGGTTACAGGTGTTTGCCAACACACCCAGCTGACCATTACCATCTCCACAAGAAAGCAAACAGGTAATTTTTCTACCCTCACATACAACTTATCCTCTTCAACACTGTCTTCTTTTTGTTTGTTTTTGTTTTAGGTACAGGGACTAGAGGGTCTCACTACACAGAGCAGACTCCTGCTTTCAGCCTAGTCTCAGTCGCCCTCTCAGTGCCCATGGTGGTAGGAAGGCAGCACTGGGATCGAAGCCGGATTCCCAAGCCTGTCTAAGCACATATGTTAACCCACTAAACTATATGGCAGGATCTTAACACTCACTTCCTTTTTCTTTATCCTCATCCCGTCATATACAAATCATCTTCCATGTCTTTATAAGCCAATTTAAATCAGGGTCAAAGATTTTGCTATGTTCTATGTAGACAAAGAAAAAAGACAAATCAAGTTAAAAAGAAAAAAAAAAACCAAGATTAAAAAGAAACACTAGTAACAAACTAACAAATATTTTTCCTATAGATGACACGGAACAGTTGAAGTCCCTCACCTCTTTTCTCCGCACACTGCAGGACAATAAAGCCACACTATGGCGTCTCACTTCTTTTCCTGGACTTAGATCTCATCCTCTCTCCTCTCAGTGCAATCCTACCCAACATCCACCTACCCAGCTGACTGAGGAGCTACGAAGCACACTATCACGTTCTAAATGGATCTCTATCACACTGGACTGTGACTGTTTATTCTTTCCCCTCATTGGACTGAAAGTTCCTCAAGGGCAGAAAATCTGATTTGTTCACCACTATGTACCATGTTAGGCCCAATGTTGGCACAGAAGAGATCTGCAGGTGTTGGATGGGTGGTGGGCAAAACAATAAAGAATAAGAACAGGGAACAGAAGCAAGACTAATCAAGAACAGGAGACATGGAAGGGTTACATGAAAAAAATAATACTTCTACCCTTTTCAAATTAATAGATAATCCAGACACAAGCACCAGGTCAGTCAGAACAGTGTAGACGGCGGTCCTGTAGGTGGTTCTGACTTCCAGCAATCCAAAGAGGTTATCAGCTATCGGAAAATGCTTCCCCATTGGCTCCAGTGACGCCAGAACAGCGTCTGCATTGCACAACTTATCACAAGGCTCAATGTTTCAAGATTCTACGAAGGACAAAGATTAAATAATGATTGACTTTCCTCAGTGGCTTATACAAGACATTAAATTTCATTATAGACTTATTTTCACTTCAGAGAATAAAAGCTTGCAATTAAGCAAGAACTTGGCAATATTTAAATCTAGGACTTTCAGCTAAAGAAAGATGATTTTTAAAATGTTAAACTTTTAAAACACTTTAGCATGTGCAATACATAAATTTTTCATCTAATTGAGCATTTTTTAAAACAAGAAATGCACAAGTGGAGCAACAATGGCAAACTTGTGATCTTAAATGATGCACAGCAACTCATTTAGAAATTCTTTAACAGTGAGCTGGAATATAGCTCTGAGGAGCAAGTGCCTGCCTGGCAAGCACAAGGTCCTGAGTTCAATGCCTGGTACAAAAAATTAAAAAAAAAAAAAAAAAAATTCCAGGGTCTAAGGATAAACTGATACTTGTAAATTGAGCAATTGAGACCAAAAGATAAAGGCTGGACAAATAGTTCAGCTGATTAAAGCACCTTCAAGCAAGTACAGGGGGTAAGAGTTTGAGAGTTTGATCCTCTGGCCTGCCAACCAGGCCCTGCCCTCAGGTTGCGCAGAGACAGGCAATTGGGACTGGGTGTGGTGCTGCACACCTGTAATCCCAGCTCTTGAGAGGCTCTTAACAGGCAATCACTAGGAGTCCGGTCCAATAGTAAGACCCTGAACGCTCTGTAGACCATTCCCTAAAATACTAAATAAATAAATAATAATAATAATAATAATAATAAAACTATTGGGCCAGTTAGATGGTTCAGTGGTCTAAAACACCTGCTTAGGAAAGCTTAGGCAACCACAGCGATCTCAGTTAGATCCCAGGCATAACATGCTGCACCAGCCCCATCACCCTCCAGGGCAGGCTGAGCCGGCCATAAAAAAAATAAAAAGACCAAAAGATGCAATTTGATTTTATCATCCAGTCTGCTACACACACACACACACACACACACACACACACACCTCTGCTAATTCCTACTTATGAAAATTAAAATGCATACAAAGCCTTTCAACTTCGCCCTACTAATTATCAGGTCCTTTAGGCCACAAATTAGGCCACTGCGGCAGCTTTAAGGAGAGAATACCATACTAATTTGGCTTGATTTACTTATTCTAAGCAAAACTAGTCAAACATGGATGGAAAGCAGGTGGTAGTAGACCCAATAAGAGGGCAAGGACTATCTCCAAAACTCTCTTCCACTCATAATATTCAAAGAAATGAAGGACCAGCCAGATAGCTCAGCCCTAAAGTACCTGCCTAAGCAGTGCAGGGACCACTGTTCTATCCCCAGAGGCCATTCCCTGAGGCATCCTGAGAGGTCACTTGAGATTAGGTGTGGTGGCAGATGCCTGTAATCCCAGTGCTTGAGAGGCTGAAAACAGGAGGATCACTATGAGTCCAATCTGTGTAGTGAGTGAAACCTTGTAGATTTTGAACCAAACACATGAAAAAAAAAAAGACATGATGACTTCCAAGCAGCTCAAGGGCTAAGTTTAAAGGCATATATATATCTGAATATGAAAGGCTGAGCACCAGGCAATGAAAATGACACTTCAGTGACAAAAATACGAATAAGCACACTACACAGGAACCCCAACAATTTCCACAGTGACAATCTGATTCCCATCCAATCTTAATTCCTCAAGAAACGGGTGCACAGATCCAAAATTCTTGAAACTTATACTGAGCCTTTTAAGTGGTAGGTAGGACATAATTTAAGAGTTATACCAATTCCTACTTTTAAAAACTATGAAGTCTTTTAATGATCCTTACTCTTCAACCTTAAATATATATAAAAAGGAAAGAGCGGCAGTTCCGGTTGTGAAATCAAAGCTGTTCTCCTATGACTCAAGGGCAGATGACAAAATTAAGCTGCAGAAGGGGACACTTTTCCATGAGTACCTGTAACAACTGGATGAGATGTTCCAGGGTAATGTGAAAGACAAAAACTACTACCTAACTTAGCATACGAAAGTATTCTTTTAAATTACTGAATACAGAATATGTGAAGCATTTGGAATCGGCTTTTGTAAAAAGTTAATAAGTATCGGAAGGTTATGTGCCTTTCAACCATTTTCCAGTTCTAATAGTTAACTATAAATATCTATTTTTTTTTTGGGGGGGGGGCTCTTCTACCAGGCTTCGGGGAGTTACTTAACAAAAACCACTTAATGAAACTAGTTCAGAGACATGTGAAAAAAAAAAAAAAAGTGCATAGAAAGTATTCGAGTTTAATACATACAGACAACTGTGTCCTTGTTTGCAAAGCCCTGCAATTTACTTAGGGGAGGGGGCCTACAGAGACAAAAGAAAGGTAGCTTCCTAAAGGACAACATCTTCAGAACAAATACTCAGGAATCAGAATCTCTTGTAATTCTTAGAAGTTGCTCTTACAGAGAACATAGAAACTGTCCGCACCGTTTGCCAACAGTGAGCTCACTCAAGGTACCACCAATCTCACCTCTCCAAATCTGCACGAGACCTGTTGCACTGAAACCTCGGGGACAATGCCCAGGACACAGGACCCTGTCCCTGGGGACACAGGACCCTGGTTCCTTAGGACACAAACCATCCGCGAGCACCGGCAGAGGGCCTTCCTCACCTCCCCGACGTGTCAGTGCGTCGTGGCCTGGGAGCGAGGTCAGTGAGTCGGGGCAGGCGAGTTCTTCCCGGGCGAGAGGAGAAGAGCCCGGGGGACGCCGGAGTCAGGACAGCGGTCGTTTCCCCGGCCCCTGGCGGCGGCTCCAGAACCAGCCCGGGCAGGCGCCGGCCCCCGCCCGCCGGCCGCTGCAGCAGCTCGGTAATTACCATTCGGCTGCGGGTGCAAGCCCCCTCCGCCCCCGCGTCCCCCCGCGCCGCCGCGAAGCCGCCGCCGAGACTAAACTTCCCAAGTGCAAGGACTCGGTTCTCCGCAGGCGTCGCCGGGCTCCTCGCTCTTACCCGTTTTCGGGGACCCCGGGAGGAGCAAGTGCCTGAGCTGCTCCACAGAGCCAGGGAAGGAACCCACGAGCCGCAGGTCTGCGCGCCGGCGAGAGCCACCGCACCCTCGCGGACACGGCCGGCCCGAACTTACAGCAAAGTTGGCTCCAAGTCCGCCACGCTCTCGAGCCGCGCACCTCGCTGCCTCAGCGCGCCCCCGAGCGGGAGCACGACCTGCCGGGGACCTCACTGGGCCCGCACGTCCGCATGCTGCCCGGGCCACCGCGCAAGCCGCGCCGCGCCCGGGCCACGCCGCTCCCGGGCCGCCCCGCACCGCCAGCCTCCCAGGGCGTCTCACGCTCCCTCCGCGCCCGCGGATCCCTCCGCCCGCGGCCACGCCTCCCTGCGCCGGCGCTCGTTCCCGCGGCACGGAAAGTCGAGCTGGTAGCGCCCGGCGCCAGGTCCCGAAGCCCGCGGGTCCCGGGCCACCGCGGCGCCCCGCCCGAGGTCGAGAGCTCAGTCCCTACAAAGGCCAGCGCTGGGCGCAGAGAGGAGTAAACGCCTAGGGCGGTCTTGCGACACTTGGAGGAACAGATGGGGGATTGTTTTCATGCCGGGGTTAGATATGGCCAGCGCGCACTGGTGGAAAGGTTTAACATGGAATGTTCCCTCGAGGAAAGAGGAAACATTAGAAAGTCAGCTGGAGACCCAGGGGAGAGCGCTCCGCGCATCCCTGAAGTTTTAGAACCTGCAGGAAATTCCTGAATCTGCATTTGAACGCCAACTGCCCGGGGGGATAAAACACTATAGACCTCAAAAGAAACACAGTTAGGGCCGATCTGCTTTC
>PVKN010009867.1:12156-23379 GCA_004027915.1 Capromys pilorides
GGGGGGGGGGAGCGAGTGAAAAATCCAGTTGAACAACTACAAATTCCCTTGGAGAAAAGAAGCCCGCTCCAGGCACTCAGTTCAGCGCTGTCCACG
The DNA here is from genome assembly GCA_004027915.1 of Capromys pilorides. Classification (NCBI taxonomy): domain Eukaryota; kingdom Metazoa; phylum Chordata; class Mammalia; order Rodentia; family Capromyidae; genus Capromys; species Capromys pilorides. Next base: position 12,253 of record PVKN010009867.1, read on the forward strand.
GGCCCAGGGGCACGAGGGTCAGGCTCCGGGGCATGGGGACACGGCTGGGAGACAACAGTGGACACGGCCTCGTGCTCTGTCGAGCTCGAACATTTTAACCTTTTTAACCGTGAAGAAGTAGAGATCAGATTTCCCTGGGACAGGAGGAGGGACCTGTAGGGGGAAGCTCGAGGCAGATAGGGGCGACAGTTTTAGAATGTGTCTGGGGTTAAAAGTTACTTCTTAAGCGTCCTAAAGCGGTTGATTTAATAAAACAGATGGCCAGCAGGTTATAACTGGGAAGAAAACACCATGGCTGCAGAATGTGTGCCTATTCTAGCAATATAGTCCTTGCTTACTGTTTACAGAAAAATTCACGCACCCAATAAATATAACATTATTGAAACACCGGTTTGGTCACAGATACAATTGCGCAAAGTGCTCCTGGAGTTACAGGTTTGTTTCATACATTGAACGCCTCGGAAGTGAGAGATCCGATCTCCCAGCTCAAGCCCTCTGCACCTGGTGCCAAATTCTAACGCTCAGCAAAACCCAACCACACAAGAATGGCAGCCGAGCGGCAAGGGGGACGGGGAGACGGAGGGTTTGGGATAATGCATGAAGATGGACGAAAGAATGGTTAAAAAGTGCAAAGACAGCATTCCGTAACACGAAACTCATGGGATTTTTAGACAGCATACAAAAATTTCTGGAAAAAATTACCATTTATTAATAAGTGTTAAGGCGTATTAGAACTAAAACATCTGTTTGAGACTCCCGATTTTTGCAAGCTCACTGAAAAAAAAAAAAAAAAAAATCCTGGAACATGTTGGGCTTCATCGCCACAGAATTTCAAGGAGAACCACAGACTCAGGTTGCTCCTACGATACTAAGATACCTTAGCCCAAACAGAAAGGCACGATGGTGCATTTTTGCCTCTCATTAACTATCCCCACACAAAAGAGACTTGTGGTTCTGGCTGCACAGATGCCCTTTAAATAGTCGTTCCCAGAGACTCAAGGAAATAAGTGGGAAGGAAAAAAAAAAGAAAAAGAAAGAAAAAAGGGTTCCCAAACAAAACCCTTTCCTCCAGCAAGGAAGCTGGATCCAGTACACCCAAACTGATTTTTGGAGATCTTGTAAGGCATGGGCTTGGTAGGTAGTACAGGAAGTCTGCAGTGGCGGTGCCCGAGCTCGCCTGCGCCCACGTCCCGGAGCGCGCTGCAGCTCCAAGTTCGCGGTCCGCGTGGAATCCGCCAGCAGCGCGACTTGCCGGGTGCCCGGACTAGAGGGCGCTGCGCCACTGCAGATCCCACGGTCCCCGATGCGCCCTCCCTGGGCACCATTTCTATAATAAGTTACATTCGTAATAATGCACAGACGGCATCGCTTCTCAAGTTCTTTCGAACAGTGCTGTGGGTGTATTTTATTAATTACAAAAGCTCTACAAATCTTTCCTTTCCGAGAGGTGCACAGCCAGAGGTGTGTGCGGTGCCCGGTGTGGAGACCCTTAGAAAAGATGCACACACATCTTACACCCTCGGAGCCAAACGCTCCACCTTATTTCATTTACGTTTAAACTTAAACACAAAAAGGCATGCGCTGAACAAAGAACTCACCGCTCCTCCGTGCTCCGCTTTCCAGCACTCCCCGCAGTTCGGTGAAGCCCACGCGGTTGGGATATCTGTTAGGAGCGGTGTTTGAAGCGCCAACTTTGCCTCCCTGCGATCTTCAACATATCCCCAGCCCGAGCGCGATCCGCCCGCACTGCTGGGACCCAGGTGGCCACATCTCCAGGGCTTCCTTCCACTAGCGAGAAACTTGAGCACCCAAGGGAGGCGGCCAGAGAGCGCGCGAGGGCCGGGAGAAGCCAAGTTTCTCAGGACATGTCCGGGCAGCCAGCCGCCGAGTTGGGGAGTTGCGGCCAGGAGCTGCGGCGGACCGCTGCCTCGGTGGCTCCCTCCCTCCCTCTTGGAAGAGCTGGGGGAGGGGAGGTGACGTCAGCGCCCCGCCTCGCCCCCGGCGCCCCGGCGCAGATGGGGTTCTCCCGCTGGGTCGGCCTCCGGGGTAGTCGCGGCCGCTGGCGCCGAGGCTGCCGCGGACTCGCTCACCGCAGCTGTCCGGTTGGCCGCAGCCGTCCCCACGGTGAGACACACGTCTGCCCTTCTCCACCCCGCCGGGTCCTAGCACTCAGCTCCCGAGCAGCCCCGAGGCCCGCAGCGCGCACCTCTCGGGCTCCCGGAGCCCCTCCGGGCAGCGTTTCCCGTGCCTCCGACTGCAGGTGATGCTCTTTCTCTTCTGCAGCTAGAACTCGACGCGACGAGTCGCCCGCACGGCTTCTGCTTGGGCGGAAGCAGGAACAGTCTCTGCAGACTGGGCTGGACGACTTGTACTTTGTAGCCCTCCAACTTCTGGATGTGATGTGTTTTAAATACTTGTTCTCCGGCGCCGATTGTGGTCTTTGTGTTGAAAATCACAGAGCAGTTTTTAATCCTTTCCAAATGCTCCTAAGTCTTTATACCCTACTCTGAAACATAGAAGGTTCCGAGGGGAGGGAAGAGCCGGAGACGTGAGGGAGGAGCCTATTTCTTTTTAATGTGTCTTACAAGTCAAACGTTAGTGATAGGACCTGATACACAAATCGATCTACTCCTCATAACATTTAGATAAATGCAAGCCCTGTCGAAGTTAAATTTATAAACGAATGCGTCTCTTTATGTAAGTGTCCAGGCGCCAGGAAAATATCTGCTGTGGAATGTTTTGTAATGCCACTAAAGTACCAAAATATATGTCCTGAACAGCATGAAATTCCGAGGGAGCCATTTCTGTAAACCGAGACCATCCTCAAAATCTGAAGAGCTCTGGGAAAGGGGCGGCAGGAAGCTTTTATCAATAGATTTGCATCTATTTGTGTGACTTTTAGTCAGTTTAGCTAGTGGGTCTCTCTGCTGGGTGAAGAGCAAAATCCCTGAGTATAGGAGAGACCAGGCAAGCGGCTAAAACAGGAAGGAGAGAAAAAGACTCATGGTGAGAATATTGTGTATATCATTACCATGAGAAAGTCGCATAACTGCGATTTTTATTATCCTCATCTGTGGTATGGGACTGTCTGCTTCATATAGTACAAATCTTAATTCAATCCCATTTATTTGCCACAGAGATAACATTCATTGATGCAGACAGCACGTTTTACTGATCATGGTAGGAAGCGTGTAACAAGCATATACTTAGAATTTAATATTAACACACACACGCGCACCGCGCTGGGTCTCAGTTTCTGGAAGGGAGGCAGCACTCCCGGAAACTCAGTGAGGAAAGGCACGGGGAAAGCTCCGCAGAGGGCCCCCGCAGACCCGGGGGGCATCCGGAAGGTGCCAGATTCCTGAGGGGAGAGGAGGCTATCAAAGGAAAGACTCCTTGAAAGGCCAGCCTGTCAGGGCCAACCTACTTCTCATGCTTCACAATTTCAAAGACTGGAGCTCACTCCTTTTATGTCAGTAGCTGAAATTAGAAATTGACCCCATCTTTCAAGTGGTCCCGCAATGACACCTAAATTCCCTTGAGATGCTGCTATTCAAGCCATGTTGGTTTGCTATACTAGTGGTTAGAGTCATCACAGGTAGTCAATTATTTCTATTTTTAAAAAGGTAAAATACCAAGACTGATGTCTAACAGTTGATGTTTATAACAATTACATTTAAAAGTGAGAAGAGCAAAATAGTTCTAAGAAACCCTTTAGACTTGTACAAGACAGTAGATATACGTTAGCCTCGTGTAGCTATTTTCACTGCAATGAAATCAGAATAAAATCAGTTTCCTTAGTCTCTCAAACTCTCTTTCAGTCACCACTTGTGGCTGGTAGTTACTATTTCTCATCATGAAAGTATTTGCTAGTGGACAAGGGTGATCTTTCGCAACTGTGTTGTGCCTTTTTGAAAGGCTGTGAGAATTTCAGTGCTTCCAATATTGAGTCACTTTCTAAAGTATTGAAAGGGGTGCAGAATTATGAACAGATTCACACATGCAACATACATTGATCAAGTACTGCCTATGCTAGGTGAGATTATGCAACACTCAAGCTGTAATGAGTCAGGTATGTTTAGTGATGAAAAAATATTCAGGTAGCTTCACGTGACCTTTTAGTTTTACATCTTAGCTGAGTATAAGAACCCAGGACAATTACCATTTAGAGTAAGAAAAAATTTTAAGTCATTTCTAGGAATAGCCCTAGAACTAAATCACCCGAAGAAGGCTCCATGGAGCTGTGACCTCCCCAATGCTCTCTGTCTGACTGCCCCCTCCTTGCTACCTACCCTCTTGGAGGTGGCAGAAAGTGTCAGCTCTCTCCACTTTCCAGGCTTTGGAATAATTTTACTCTCTGCAGCCACATCCTGCCTTTCTGTGGTACCCGTTTGTACTCTCCAAGGGGACCATTAGAGCAGGCAGCTAGAATCTAAGTATTAGTGAAGGTTAACTGTGGATCCCTTCACCATCTTACCCTTCCAGTGAAGGAAAGCAAAAGCTTTCTTAAAACTATACCTTAATGATAAAATTCCATCCTAATGGTGAAATTCCAGGTGCTATAAGTAGTGGAGAAAATATCTGGAAGCATTACAATTCAGCTACTAATGGCTGGCCATTAGAAAAGAAACAACTACAGTGTGAAGTATATACCTTTGTTTTAGAAATAAATGCATAGGGAACTCAAATTGTTGTAGACTTTCTCTCCTCACAAATATACAAGATCAACACTCCCCTTTGGTTTGGAAACAGATCTTATGAGATAAATATAATTCTTGTAATGCTTTTTTTGGCTCAGAGATTGAAAGATTCCAAGTCTGCCTTTTTAAGCAGTAAACAAGGACTCATTTAGAAACTGCTAAAATTCTTTCCTAGTAAAAGTAGGAGAGAAAACATTAAACCTGAAGCCAGAAGATCTGGATTGAATCTTGGGTTTGGCAGAAGAATCTAAATGTATATGACTGCTGAAACTTGGACTTTCCCCTATAAAAGCGAATGTTTAAGATCAATAACAAAGACAATCTACCACACTGGTTCTAGCAGATACCATTAAAGTGTGACTGGTGTGACTGCATATATGTCATTATTCCCTGAAAATGTATCCAGTGTATCTCATCGTACCACCCACCTCATCACTGAGGAACCAATAGTTACAAGTGATACTGATTTATTCCAGAGCCCGGTTATGCTCCAGACTCAAGTTCTTTATATGTATTACATTAATTCTTACAAAATTCTAAAAACTATTAGCCATCACATTAATTCTGAGAAAATAAAATGCTCTGACCATCCTTTGTTTGCTGTTGTTGTTGTTGTTTTCCAGCAGTGGAGACTGAACCTAGGACCTCTGCTCCAACCCCATCCCCTCCCTCTCTGTGTCTTTACATTGCCAGGCAAGGCTTGAACTTGCAATCCTCCTGCTTTAGTCTCCCAGAGTGCTGGAAATTACAGTAGGGTGCCACCATACCCAGCTCTTGTTCTGTTTTATGGATGAAAAACAGAGGCTTAAGGTAGATTAGAAACTCGTTCTGGGGTTCTGGATCAACTTTCAGAATGAAATCTAAGCCTGACTATCTGCAAAGCCAACATTTTTCTCGTCATTATACCCTAATTAATTTGCACTCGTTTGTGCCTTTTATGAATCATGGCTGTTTTATAGTACAGAGTAGCAATATTTAGGTTGAAGAATTGGTCTAGGAGGAGAGCAAAAAGCTAGAGGGATATGTTCCCTTCTAGCAGCTACATTGAATGTGGACAAATAATTCTTTAAAAGTGGATACTTTAATCACAATAAAAGCCTCACTAATTGTCTTTCAGAATATATATTTAATTTTTTTTTTACCTTACTTATTTTCCTAGGCAAATATGTGTATTAATTACTTTTCTCTCATTGGTGAGTCAAAATATTCCACACTCAAAGTTAAAGGAGGTAGGGCTGCAGAGATAGCTCAGTGAAATAAGTGCTTGCCTGGCAAGTGCAAGGTCTTGAGTTTGATCCCTAGTACCACCAAAAAAAAAAAAAAAGGAAGTTAAAGGAGGAAAGATACAGTCCATTTCCTAGTTTAGGGAGCTCGTAGCCTAGCCGCCTGGCTCCAAGGCAAGGATCTAGGTTGTCACAATGCATAGTTCAGGGCAAGGTGCACAGGAAGACAGCAAGCAGCCAAAGCAGGGAGTGTGCCTTTCTTTCTGTTCCTTTATAGTCTACCTAGATCACAGGCCTGCTTACTGGTGCCACCTGTCCCCAGGGCAGGGCTTTCAGTAGCCACACCCTGCATTGTAGTATCACACCAGTAATCCACATTCACACACCCTAAACCGGCCACCTTGAAAATCCTCCACCCCCCAAGATCCCATGAAATTCTGAGGGGATATCCGGATAGAAGCCCTAACAATGCACATACCCTTAAACACATTTCTTTTCAATTCAAAATCAGTGTCTATCTTTTAACTTGTTTAAATTGAGCAGCAGAAAAAATACACACCAATGATTTTCAATGAATTCTGACAAGGACTATCTCACAGGATTTCATGACCAGTATTTCAATTATATTTGCCTTTCACTTTCCTGATCTGGAGCCACTGGTGTTTTTTTATCTCCTCAGCTCTACTTTCTTTCCCTCGTTTATTATTTTACATATAACAAGTAGTTATGTGCCTCGAATATTTCCTCTCTATTCGTCTTCTATTAAATTCCATCCCTTTTTCTGGGAGACTTTTTGGTCATGAATATTATTCTTAACATCAAAACTGGGAAGTTCCCATTTGAGAAACAAGACAGGCGCCTCTAGCCTCTCATTCTTACATTTGGGCCACACACCTATGGTGTAGAACAGCTGAGAAGAATTACCTAGACCCTTGACATGGACATGTGGATCAACTGGACAATAAGATGCTAGAGGAAATGTGCTAGAAGCTTCTGAAAAAAATTAGTTTTCTTTCTTTCCTAAGAAAAGACCACATATGACATTATTTTTCTCTATAAACATTGTATGGGGAGGGGGAGGGTCATATCTGGAATTGAACCCAGGGCCTCACACCTGCCAGAGAGGCCTTATGCTGCTGAGCTATGCTAGGGAGGTCTTATGCTGCTGTGCCACCAGCCCTGACCCTTAACTCAGGATGTCATGCTGGGGACTACCACAGTTATCTTACTTACTGATGTTGAGACCTAAACTAAGAGGGCCAGAGGATCCTCCTTTAGGAGCGCATGTTCCTGAATCATTCAAGCTGGGTTGCATCAAGATTTGGCCGACTGCATGGCTGGTAACCCCTTTTAAAATGTACTGAGAGTTGGGGCTGGATAGCTCAGTGGCATAATCACCCGCCTGGCAAGCACAAGGTCCCAAATTCAATCCTTGTACTGCATGCCATGTCAGCCCCAGAAACCCCAGGTCTGGTGGCGCATGCCTGTAACCCCAGTGCTGAGGAGGCTGAGAAAGGAGGATCAGTACAAGTCTTACCCTATACCAAATAAATACTTTTTTTAAAAAAAATCTTTAAAATGTACTAAGAGTTAAGAAAAAATATTAAATTAATATACCTGCAGCACACATCATCAGTCAATAGCAATTGGCACCATCTAAGATCAAAGGATTCTCTTAATGGTGAGTGTATTTTGCGGCTTGAGTGCTATTAACAAAATTCTATACTCCAGGTGGTTTAAGCGATAGAGATTTATTTTCACTTCTACAGGCTAGAAATCCAAAAGTCAAGTGTCAAGAGAGTGTTATTTCTGATGAGGCCTTTATGCTAGGTTTGTAGATGTTTTGTCCCTTTTATTCCTCACCTAGCCTTTGAGAGAGAGAGACAGACAGACAGAGACAGAGACAGAGAGAGAGACAGAGACAGAGACAGCACACTGGCATGTTTCCTTTTTTTATATGAACACCAGTCCTGTTGGATTAGGGCCCCACCCTTATGATTGTATTTAATTTTAAGAACTTTCCATTGACCCTATCTCCTCAGTAATGTGTGGGGTTAGTTAGGGCTTCAATTTATGAGCTGAAAGGTAAAGAGGAACACAATTCAGTCCATAACAATGAGGAAAGAGCTTTTAGAAACAAGATGGTCTGGCATCACCAATTGCTTCTTTTTTTTTACCATAATGGAAGACAAAAATAATAACATGCTTTTTATTCAGTTAACCAACAGATTTTTCTCTGCTCTTACTTTCTTTTCTTTCATCTACCCAGGAACTTTCTAGCCTATTTCCAATATTTTTAAGGAAGTCTCAGAAGCAGTTTAGAATTTACAGTGAATGTGAAACAAACCTGGATAGCCAATGATTACCAGAGTATAAACTGATCAGCTGAAAACCCTAACAGCAAATCTATGCCATTTAAAATGTGAATTTCTTAGTACCTTCAATTGCCAATATTAAATGCCAAGTCAAAAATAAAATCAGCTAATATTCTCTATAGCCCATTAAATAAAACAAAATTATTTTTAAAAAATTAAATATGTGCCAGCCCAGACCAAGAGGTGCATGGAGATGGCAACAGAGACTGGGCATGATGGTGCAAGCCTGTAATTCCAGAGCTTAGGAAGCTGGAAACAGGAGGATCACTAGATAACTAAGAGTCTGATCTGTCTAGTGAGACCCAGTAGACCCTGTGCATATATATATATATATATATATATATATATATATATATATATATATATATATTACTGCCATTGAAGATAAAATTCTCTTTAAAAGTGGACTCTGTGTTTTTGTGCGTTTCGGAATACAACATTTCAACAAATCCTGTGCTCTACCCTTTTTCTATATAATAGAAAGTTTGTGAAAGTTTCCTTTTGGAGATGGACAAGTGTATGAAAGACAACAAATTAGTAATTTTCCCTCTCCACCTGATGTTCATTCCAGAGTAGCGTTAAAGAAAAAAATTACTCATTGCTTGTTAAAGTGATGAGGCAGACTCATTCAAAAAATGAAATACAAAGATCTATAAGGGCTATAGCAAAAGAGTTTACAGTAGTAGGGGAAGAGATGACCCAAATACTAATAGAAGAAGGACAGTAGGACTTAACATCCAAGAAGTAGGGTTGGGTAAGCCGGTAGAAAATTGCGAGCATGAACATCAGGAATGAAAGGCGCTTATAGCTAAACTGACCTACAAGGTCTGCACTGGAGGCAGGGCATGCCACCAGAGACGACCTGGGAAATGGGAGGAATATGGAAATCTGCTCAGATATTTGCAGATGAGGGACTCTGGCTAAAGAAATTGAGCACAATTCTTGCTGTAATTGAGCAATGGAGGTGTGCCAAGGACAGATCCTTTGATAAGAATAAGAGCTAGAGGAGCTTGACCAGAGTTCGGGTAAGACAAGGTGCTTCTGTTCTTTTGTTGTTGTTGTTATGATTATTATTTTTTAAGGTCCTTCTATTCTTTCCACTCTCCTGTAATCTGCTCTTCTGAAAAAGCAAAGAACGTTGACTACTAATCAATCTTTCCCAACACATTAGCTGTTGTATTTGCAAGTTAATGTCATGTGACCTTGTCTCCAGTTTATAGGAAAGCCAGACTCTTTAAGAAGATTGGGGTAGTGCCTAGACAGGTAAAGGCGGGAGCTGTGGAACGCAGGCATCACACGCTTTGCCACTGATGTTTCCTGGCTGTGTGGCTTTGGCAAGTTTCTTAGCATCTTAAAGGGAAATGTGATTAACTAAGGTGAGATCAGCTGAACTCAAGATGGACTCCAGAGATCTTCATTTGCTAATAGTTAGGCCTTTGTGTACCTTCCTCTCCAATTTTAACAATGAGAAGCTGTGTAACAATAGAATAACCCAGAAATGATATGTCACTCCTGAGGTTTGGTCATAAAAGACATTCCAAATTTTCTCTCCCTTTCCTTATCCCTTTTACTCACCATGGCCTTCATTATTCACTATGAGGCAAACCAGAAATCCACATGGTATAGAACTGAAGTCTTTTTATTTTATTTTTTGGGGGTGTTCTATTATTTATTTACATCACTACCTCCCCTCCTTTATGTTTTATTTTGAAACAGGATCTTGATGAGTTGCCCAAATGGGACTTGAACTTGTAATCCTTCTACTTCCGTCTCCTGAGTCATTGGATTACGGGCATACAGAACTGTGCCTTGTGAAGTTTCCCAGCTGCACAGGAAGGTTGAAAGTGGGTCCTCCAGGCACAGTCTTTCCTCCAGAAAACTGAAGTTTGAGCGATACTCTCTGAATGAACCCTAATGAGGGATCCTGAGCCATGTCAACCATCTAAGCTGTTCTTAACCTTTGACTTTCAGAAACAAAGCAAAATAATAGATGCTTGTTGTTTTAAGATGCTAAATTAAATGAGAGGGGGATGGGGGGTATTACTCAGCAGGGAAATCTAGCAAATCTACATTATGACACACGATGAATCCCAGCTACTTGGGAAACTGATGTGAGAGAATCTTAAATATGGGATAGTCTGGGCAACTTAGAAAAACTTTAAAGAACAGAAGGATGTTGCTCAATGTGAAGCCTTAGATTCTATATAGTACCACAAAACAAGAAGGAAAGAAAAAGAAGAAGAGGAAGAGGAAGAGGAAAAGGAGAGGGAGAGAGAGAGGGAGAAGAAGAAGGAAAGAAAAGAAAGACAGACAGATGGACAAAAAGAAAGAAAGAAAGAAAGAAAGAAAGAAAGAAAGAAAGAAAGAAAGAAAGAAAGAAAAGAAAGAATAGTTAGAACCATGGATTCCTACCAATAGCATTGTGAGGAACTGTGAAGAGTATGGATAGAAAATCTGTGGCCACAAAGGACAGCATGAATGTCAGAACCACGTAAATGGCCTAGAAGAAAACACCAAGCACCCCACTGTCAGTGCAAAGCAGAGCATGTTGGGGGAAATATTCCATGTCTGATGTTCTGTGCAGTGGAACTAAGGGCTTCACATGCTGCTCGTGCAAACTGAAGGACTAAATTTATTTTACTTTATTTTTTTATTTGTTTATTTGTTTTGTTTTGTTTTGTTTTTTTCTTGTGGAACTGGGGATTGAACTCAGGCCCTTGTGCTTGCCAGGCAAGCACTCATTCTACTGAGCTATCTCCCCATACCCCCTATTTTACTTTATTTTTTAAGAGAATAAAAATAGTAGAAAAAATTAGGAACGGTACACAA
>PVKN010009868.1:0-23278 GCA_004027915.1 Capromys pilorides
GCTTCATTTGATGGAGCAAAGAGGTCTAATGAATACAGTGCTGAGACAGAAGTTTCATGGAAGAGACCAAATGAGAGAACTCATGAAGATCTGGGGATATCTCTTTTTTTGAACACCATAGGTATTCAAAAAGTTGCCTGCTCAGCAACTTTGGTTTTGGAGAGTTAGTATTTCCTAGTTGGCGTCTCACTAACTTTCATCACGGGTAGATACGTTTTCACAGCTGGTCTTGTCTGCACATGCCAGTCCTCTAATTTGTCATGTCAAAGGGAGGAGAATCCTTCCCTCTGCCCTCCTCTGCTCTGCAATGGAGAACCTGCAACATTAAACTGGCAAAAGATCAATTAGTAAGAGAAGAGATAGATTTTCATTTATTTACTTACATGAGAATTGACAGAAAAATGTGACTCAAAGAGGTTGTTAGAACTTAGGGCTTTATAACATCTTAATAGGGGAATGGGAGGGGGAGAAAGGGCACTTATGGGAAAACAAATGGCTTTTAGGAAAGATAAGTAGGCCCTTAGGGGAACAGACGGGAGGTAGATGGTCTTGAGACAGTGTCTGTTGCCTTGATTTCTTATCCTGTACTGTACTGTACTTCTGTCTGGTAATGGGAATCAATCTTTGCTGATTGTGAAACTCCTGGGGAGGGGTTTTATGACAGTTGAATTCTTTTGGGAAGATCTGCTTTTAGGCAGATAAGGAGTGTTGAGGCAGTCCTTTATTCTGACTTTCTCCAGCGGATACTGGTTCCTCACTGTGTTTACTGTGATCGGGGAGATCCTGCTTCCTGAAGGAATGGCGAGGTGGCAGGAAACGAACTGAGAACTGGACCTTTAGCTTAAGTGACATCTTTTCAGGGTGGGTGCTTGGTTAGAAGGCGGGAACATCATAACACAGGGATCCAGGATCAGTGGAAATAGAAGGGTGAGGATTTTGAGGTGAGGAGTGGAGAACTTTTAGGTGTTACCCTATCTGCTTTTCACTGAAAAGTCAACATGTCCTTTAGGAAGTCCCTGTAATGAGCAGACAAGACAGTTGCCATTAATTTCTACAGAGACAGTAAAATCATGCCAATGAAGAGCAGGGGGTAGGGAAGTCACACTGATGGAGCTCATGGAGTGGGCATGGTAGTGCCCAAGGCTGTGTGCTGTGTAGAGTTCTATGGTTTTAGCTGATTTTACAGGAACACTAAAAGAGAAGCAAAAACGGGGTTCATGCTTGCTCTGCTTCTGTGCTCCCTTTTAACTGGCTTGCCTTGTGTGTGTGAGGGCTGTGTGAGGTACATTTTTGTGTGCAGTATTGTGTTGTCCATTCCAGGTGGGAGTGGGAGTTTGCTTATTTAGTGTGTTCCGATGGAGTCACTCCTTTCAATTGTAGAAACATTGCAAAAAACTCTCAGTTTGGGCAACACTGACTAAGGGACATGTGGAAGCCTTTACTTCCTCCGTTGTATCTTTATTTGGAAGCAAAACAAATAACTTTCCCTTGATAATCGTGGACTCTTTTGCAAGGGGAAGAAAGTTCAGGGTCATCAAATCTCTCAGGTCAGCTTATGCTTGACCTGGGCCAGGTCTGCTTCCCCACCATGTGGGCTGTTGAAGCTGGCAGATCCCCTCTACAGGTCTGAGAACCCAGGAAGAAGGCACCAGAGGATCCTGAGACACAGGTGCTGGTGGACACTTGGCCAGGAGCATCATAGCTAAGTGCCAGGCTGAGAAAGTGACTGACGGCTGTCCCTGTGAAGAGAAATTCCTTCCCAAGGATGGACCTCCCAAGAGGTTGAAATCAGGTAGCTTCCTCTGCTACAGAAGGCTGGTGCTGGGCAATAGTTTAAATTTATATTTCTTTTTTACATTTTTCATACGGCTGCTGCGCTCCCCCTGCTGTGTGTTTAAGCCAGTCTGGATGTTGTCTCCACCCCGATCCTGACCACACGGCCAATGATGTGCGCCTGGAGTTTCCCAAAAAGTTCAAAACGGGCCTTTTAACCCATCCTCCAGGTCCTGTTGCTTTTCTTAGCTGGCCTTGGTGCCTGAGCCCTCTCCACTGTTGCTTCCCAATACTCATCCCTGTTCTCCTTCCTCTTAACCTCCCACCCTTAAACTTTCCTCTTGCCCCTATTTTTTTTAAAACCAAGGGACACAATATTGCTGCCCAAAGCAGGATTTGCACAGCCCCCTAGGAGCAGCTGACAAAGAGAACAAGTAATTTCTTAGCCTTTCAGATCCACAGCTTTGTGAGTGGCGGGTGCACCTGCCGTGCTGAGGGGTGGGGCTCTTCTCCTACAGTCTGAAAAGAAGGGGAGCTCTGAGCCCCTCCCCGCCCTTTCCTTTCAAATGTGTGCTAATGATTTTAAGACGGAGTTGTGGTGTAGGGGAGAGGCAGATCTCTGGATGGATTTTTTAGCCTTTCCTGATGTGGAGGGAGGGACAGAACCTACCTTGTTGGTTCCATTGGAGGCCTTGCTGGCTGCTTCAGTGAGACAGGGTGGAAGTTGGCTTCTGAAATAGGGTTTTCCTGTCCCAGCTCTCCGTGGGCTGTTTTGGTTGATTTGTTCCCTGGTTCTCTAAGCTTCTTTGTTTGCCCCTGGCTGCTAAAGAGCCTGGAGGCTTTGGTGAAAAGAAGCTTCTCCCAGACAGACAAAGTTTGGTGAATGGAGAATAAAAGGCATCCACTTCTCCTAGGGTGGGTAGGTGGGAGGACATGCATGTGGCTCTTCCGGTTGTCTTTTCTTTTTAAAGGTCTGTTAATCTCCTGCTGGCAGAAGATTTTGGCCTGAGAACCTGGATCTCTGTGTTGCCCTGAACAAGAGGCAAGCACTCTGGGCTGCCGGGTGGAAGAAGAGGTCCAACGCGTTGCCCACAGAAGTTTGAGGAATCCACTGCCCTCTGCTCTTCTGCCTTCCCTACCTAAGTTCAGATGAGGTTGTTGTCTCAGAGGCCCCTGGCACCCTGAAGTTACTGTGCAGAGCGTTGACTTACCCCCTGTGGGAATCCTGAAGAGGCTTTTGAGAAAGGCCCCGGTGTGCCGTCCTTGAGCCCACTGCCCTCTGTTGCTATTTCCTGTGGGGAGACCCAGGATCTGCCACCTCCAAAATGTGCCTTTTTAGCATAAGAATTATTTTGTGCTGAAGGCATTCAAGTTACTGAAATCCCTTATTGGCCTAAAAGCAGAGCTTCTGAAAAGAACTCAATTACCATAAATCTCCTCCCGGAGAGCAGCTCTCTTTTCTTGTTTTGGTGACCAGAAGTCTCCAGGTCACCCAAACAGGGCATATCAGGGTGTTATCCTTTCGCCCACCTCTTCTCCAAAGCCCAGTCGTCTTTCCTAACAACGCCCCTCTGCCGCCCCTCAGATTACAGAGCCCCAGTTCTAACCCTTTTGCGTGCTCCATTGTGGAAGCAGGATTATGAGTTTACAAACTATTGTTTGTTTTTCCTCTCTTTAACCTGCCCTTTCACTCTCATTGATAGGATCTGACCAAAGGATTTAGGAGAACGGAGAGGAAAGAGGCTTCCTCTACTGCGTCCTCTGTGGCGGTGGGTAGTCTCTGAGAAGGTCAACCTCCTCAACCACTGAGCACGGCCCTAGATCCTAGTGGGCCCAGAGACACTGGTGACTGAGCTTTTTACCCTGGGTAATTACATTTAAGGGCAAGTATCCCATTCAATTTGTGTAGTAATTGCACGGGACTTCTGCTGGCCTTTGGTGGGCTGTGTGTGAGGTACATTTTTGTGTGCAGTCTTGTGTTGTCCATTCCAGGTGGGAGAGGGAGTTTGCTTATTCAGTGTGTCAGCAATTTATCTGGATACACCTCACCCCTTGGTTCTGGGCATGGTTCCTTTACGTCACCTCTCCTTGGCACAGCACTCAGTGAGCTGACAGGGGCTAATGAGGACTTTTCCTTCTCTAGCATTGGGCACAGGGCATTGTGCAGTGGTAGGTTCCCAGTATGTGAGCCATTTGGCTACCTGTGGGAGGCTGTGCTGTGAATCTTCTTCCTGGACTGCTGTTTGTTCTTCCAATGCCATGCCCAGAAGGTCTCCTTTTTCTCCTCTCCTCTCCTCTCTTCTCCTCTTCTCTGAGATAAGGCCTTGCTATGTAGCTTGCATTGGTCTTGGACTCACTATGTAGCCCAGGCTGGCCTCAAACTCTCAGTAATCCTCCTGCCTCTGCCTTCCAAGTGCTGGGATTACAGGTGTGCACCACCTTGCCTGGCAGAAGTTCTGTTTTCATCGTCCTTTGCCAGTGTTTCCTGTGGTTTGTCCTGCCCCACTGCTCACCAGCCCCTGCTCCTTCGTAATGCCCGCTTTCTTGACAAATGGGTCTTTAGTAAGGCTTTCTCCCATCCTGCCCAATTGATATGTAATCATCTGATGGATTGTCAAAGAATTTATAGCTAGAAGGAACTGAGGAGAATCTTCAGGAGAGATTTCCAGGGTTAGAGGTTGACTTGGTACAGTACTTATTTTGAAGACTACATGTCATTACTTTGAAATTGCCCTTGCATTTTGTAAGAAGATGAAACTTCATGGTGGCTCTTGTGGGTGATGACATACGCTCTTCCTCTGAGGGCTTGGGACAGATTGCCTTTCCTCAGGAGACAGCTCAGGAGCCTTCTGTCTGGCAGGGCTTGGGTGGGAGGGCGGGACAAGCTTTTCTACACTTGATCTTAGCCAAAAGGCAGGGAATCGATTAGGTTTTCTATAGGGTGGGAAGTGGTTGCAGGCAGTAGCCACTCATGGGATTAAGTAATGTATTAAGCGGCATGAGAAAGCATTGGGTCTCAGCTCCTTCCCGCTGATTAAACACGAAATCTTCAGTTTGCTCCTAAAATGCCCTGAAAACTGCCCGAGCATCACTTTTCTTCTTTTATCCTCTTCTTCTTTATCATCATCATCATCATCATCATCATCATCATCGTCATCGTCATCATCATCATCATCATCATCATCCTTTAATTAATTAATTTATTTATTTTGTAAGCAAAGATGGAGCAAATTCTGAAGGACCCCATGTTGACATCTGCAGCACTTTCCTCTGCTCTCCTCCTCTCAGCTCCTCCTCTTCCCTTTCCTTCCCTCCTTTATCTTCTCTCTTCCTTTCCCTTGGTACTGGGAACTAAATCCAGAGCCTGCACGCTGAGCTACATCCCTAGCCTGGCTGTCTTTATTGGTTTGTTTGCTTGTTTGCTCATTTGAGACAGGTTCTCTCTAAGTCACTGCGTTGTCCAGGCTGGGCTCAAACCTATGACCTTCCTGCCTCAGCCTCTCAGCGTGCTGGGCTCACAGGTAAGTACCACCATACCCGCTGCAAAACATAGTGTTGCAAAAGATTGGAGGTGACAAAGGAAGCCCGAGGAGGGCTCATAGGCCTGGCAGGTATGCAGCTTACACACTGACTCCGTGTCCCAAATGTGTCCAGGACAAGGACACTGGCCTGGCACAGGTTTGGGCTGGCCCCTATTCTTTTCTGGTTGCAGTGTCCACCTCTTCTTTTTCAGGGCTCATGGCCCACAGGGGGGAACTGTTGGGTTCTGTGTCAGTTGTTTCTTTCTTCCCCACTGGGCTCTGAAGTGGGGAGATTTCCTCTCTTGAGTTAAATTCTTTGTGAAGCCGCTGCTTCTGCAGCCTGAGCCCACACCTCCTTTAGCTGGCGTGGACCAGTGAATGAGAGGAGGGACAGCAGCTCAGCGGCACGGGATGTGCTCCCCTGCCTGGCCCTTGCTCACTGTGCTTTGGCTCGTCTTCTTGGGTGAGGGTGTGTCCACCTCAGGAGCCAGCCCTATGGTGCCTGATCCTCTCTCCTGGGGGCCAGGCCCCATATCACTCACCTTTACTTGTGGGATGGAGCCCGGCCCATTATAAGCACCTAGCCACGTCCTCAGATCCATCACCACCTGAGAATGTGGCGTCTTGACAATTGTCAGATTCACTTAGTCAATATGGGCAATTAAGACATGGGTGGAACAAGGCTCTGAATTCAGTCTCTTGCACAAAGCAAAGCAACACACAACAGAGGTGAAGGTTCCAGTTTGTCTCTCACAGCCTCACAGCCAGGTTGAAAGTGAAGTCTTGTACCAAACATTTATTTGTCCGTGTTGTAGGCTGGTGAAGTGACACTCTTGTTCCCAGGCACACAGGCAAGTGTCCTGTGTCATAGATTCATTGTTCTTTCTTTTTTTGGCTTGTTTTTTGTTGTGTTAGGCAGTCATGCTGGAGTAGCTTAGGATGGGGTTGAACTGGCGATGTTCCTGCTCCATCTCCCAAGTGCTAGGGTTATGGGTGTGTACCACCACCCTCAGCCATAGCTTCCTTCTAAAGTGACATAATGAGCACTGTTTTGGGCTCATGGTGTTCCCAGAGTAGAGTGGCACAGGCCTAAGCAGAGTTGAAGCCTTACCTTGTTGCTTCTATAATATTATAATTAAAGGTTGTATGCTGTAAAAGTTTTATGCTGTATTCATGTGGGGGATGGAAGTACCTAGACAGTTTTTCTTTCATGAAATATTGCCCACTAGCCACTTCACTAAAAGAGAAACAAAATTTCTTGCTAATCACACACCTTCTGGTGTCATTTTCTTGTTAGGGTTTTTTTTTTTTTTAATTTTCTAATGTGTTTGGTAGCTGTAGGGTCTCGCTATGCAGTTCAGACTCATAGTGATCTTCCTGTTTTCAACCTCTCCTGTGTTGGGATTACAGGTGTGCACCACTATGCCTGAACTCTGTGGCTGGCTCAGCCTACCCTGGTGGGGGGTGCTGGTATGGCATGTGGTGTCAGGGATTGAACTGTGGTCCCTGCTGTTGCCTAAGCAGGTGCTTTATTCCCCTGAGCTATCTAGCTGGCCCCTTTGTTAGGCTTTTCTAAGCACTCTTGTATTTGGTGGATTTGTGATTAGTAGAGACCAAATGGTAGCCATCAATCTGGAGGTCATAGATTGTAACACATACACACACACACATACACACATACACACACACACACACACACACACACACACAAACAAACAATTTATGCTGAAGTATTTTAGAGCACATCATTACCACACAGACAATGTCAGATGTGTGTAACTGCATAGTATTGATCATGGTTTTCTCTTCTTTGCATCCGTGTGTGTGTGTGTGTGTGTGTGTGTGTATGTGTGTGTGTGTGTGTGTGTGTGGTACTGGGGATTAAACCCAGGGTCTTTGAATGGAACTGTATCTCCAGCACTTTTAATTTTGAAATGAAGTCTCACCAAGTCTTTAAGCTGCCCAGGCTGGGCTCTGATTTGCAACCCTCCCTGCTCAGCCCCAAGAGTGATGGGATTGCAGGCTCTCGCATCTTCACAGGGCGTTGCTAAAGCCGGCCCAGTCACGCCTAGGCTCTTCACATCAATTTCTCTTAATTTTTTTTTAAAATGTCCAAAGGATCTGGAAATTCTGCTCTCAGAGCCTGTATTTCCACTGGAAATCAGGGCCAGGGGGCTCGCTCTCCTCTCCGTCCTCCCTGAGCTCGCCGTGGGAAGTCTTGTCCATCTCCCAGTTGTTTCCTTATCTGTAAAGTGGGAACAGTAGGTGCACATTTTGTTTTTCTTTTTCTCTTGAGTTCAGGAGAAACTATGTGTTAAATTGCCTTGTCAGTGGCAAAAAACCATTCCAGTATAGACTATTTTTTTTTTTTTTTTTTTTTTTGTTATTACCAGGTCCAAATAGAAGCCAAGGATTCAGGGAACTATCTCTTCCCAGAGTTGGACAACTAAATCACCTGTCCCTGCCACAATCAGGGAGTGATTTCAGTCCTGCCTTCTCTTCAGTGGTGCTGAGCGAGGTCAGAGAAAGTAATCACACACAGAACACGTTCTGGTTCAGATGAAAATCTCTGTTCCGCTTTGAACATTTATGTGTAATTCCGAGGTTTAATAGCCAGTACCATGAAGCAGAAAGAAAGATTATTTCTGAATACTAGCACTGAAGATGCAATAGTTGGTTTGTTAAAGTAAGGCTACAGGGACTGGGGAGATAACTCAGGGTCTAAGTGCCTGCCTAGCAAGCTCAAGGTTCTAAGTTTGATATTTCCCCTGGTACCACACGCCATGCCGGCCCCAGAACCCCAGGTGCACCGTGTTGGTGCCGAAACTAGGTGGTGCATGCCCGTAATGCTAACGCTGGGGAGGCTGAGGCAGGAGGATAACTATGAGTCCAAACTGCATAGCAAGATCCTGAAACAGCAACAGCAATAGCAACAACAATAACAAAAAAGAAAAAAAAAATAAGGCTACATCTCTGCAGTTAAGTCGGCCAATTATATGGTCCTACTTGGCTCACCCCAAACCAGTGCGACTTCTCTTCACCTTCATATATTTCTTGCATGTCTCTCTCTTTGTTTTTGTACTGGGAATCAAACTCAGGCCCTTGTACTTGCCAGGCAGGCACTGTGCCGCTGAGCTATCTCCCTGACTGCCTTCATGTATTTCTGCCTGCATCGTTTGCCTTAAGAAGCTTACGCATGCGTGCTGCACGTGACCTCGGGCCTCCCTCCTGTGGAATCAGTTCTCATAAGCAGAAAAAAGTGAACTGGGAAGTGATGGAACGCACTCTATTTCTTTGAGACCAGTGCTTATTTTCTTGGCAGGCAAATGCTTTTTTCTCACCTTTTGACATAATCCTAATGGTCCTATTAAAATACATCTAGCCTTTTTTCTCTCTTCCATCTGCCAGCGCTCTCTGTCGTTTTGCAGACGGCAGACAGGTTTTAAGTTCCGAAAAGCGAAGAACAAGCTAAGTATGCCTTGGAACAGGATCATATGTCTCCAGCTGTATTTTCAAAACTATCCACCCCTGCCCATTTTATTGTGGAGCAGCTGGGTGGGGAGAGACTGGGGTTATGTGACACCGGGCAGGGTTTTCCAAGGAGGTCGAGGGATCTCCTTCACTGGAGTGCAATGCTGTGACTCCGTTATTTTGGAAATTCTGGTTTGGCCTTGTTTAGATGGTTCCCAGCATTCCTTCCATTTCCTTGGGCTATTTTTTATGGCTGTGACTTAGGTTCAAGTTCGTAAATAATTGTGAATGTGCCTGAGCTGCATACAGACTTTCTGCCAACGGAAGGAGCTGGAAGGAGCCGAGCTGGTTGCATAGGCAGGGTAAATATAGCTCACATATAGTGAAGAAGAAATGTATTTACTCAGCCTCTTTCATGCTGTCTGCTTAATGGAGGGCAGCAGCAGCAGCCACTGTGGGGGTGAACGTAGCGAGCGATGGGCTTCTTGCCTTCCCTGCTCCATCACCGAGATTGAGCAGTGCACATCTCTTCCAGGCAGCAGTGCGAGCCCACAGCTGGCCAGAAGGAGCTTTGCTCTCATGGCACGAGGGTTGCCCAGTGTGGTTTAGGAATCTGGAGGTAGCAGCCTGTGATGAGTTTTGCATGCTGCTAGGAGAAGCAGGTAACTTCAAGGGCACAAGAATTTGAGTCTTTTCTGGTTAAGGGATTTTGGGTGGAGATTTTGGGTACTCAGCATATACCCCTGGGGTCAGGCCACCATGCAGTATGAGGGGAGAACCTTTGCAGAGGTGATGCGCAGCCCACTGAGTGGGTATGGCACGGAGGAGGGCAGCAGGAGGCCCCTGCACCCTTTTTGACCTGAGTAAGAGCAGAGGAGGTAAACATGGAGCCCTCCAATGGAAGACAGAGCTGTTCTCAGCAGACTTACTTAAGTACACACCTTTCTGCGTGCCCAGAAAGCACTCAATCGTAGGTTCTCTCACCCTTGCCAGTGCAGGTTGAACAACCTCCAACTTGAACGTCCAGAATCTAACATGTTTCAAATCTGAAGCACTTTGAGACTTGACACAACTCCACAAGTGAGAACCCCACCCCTGGCCTCATGTGACAGATTGTAGCCAAAATGCTGGCGTGCTAAAAATAATGTAAGAATTACCTTCAGGCTCTGTCTTTGAAGTGTGTATGAAACATAAGTGAAGTTCATGTTTAGACTTGAAACCTATCCCTAACATATCGCCATGTATTTGCAGATGTTCCATACCCCATCTGAAACTTGGATGCTTCTAGTCCCCAAGAATTCTGGGTAAGGCTACTTCACCTGTGTTACTGAAGTTTAGGCCGTGGAATCATTGTGCTGGGAGCTGCCCAGTGTTTTAGGGTGTTTAGCAGCATCTCTGGCTTCTGACACTGACATAGTTAGTAGCACCTTACCCCCTATAGTGACAACCGCAAATATCTCCAGGCAAAAACCTCCAAAAATGCCCCCATGTAAAAACTCTGTGTTTGAAGAAAACAATAGGCAATATGCATTCTTCTTCCCCACCTCAACTTCCAAACCTACTTATACCTCTGGGGAAAGGAGCAGGTGTCAGATAATATGCCTTTGATAGTTGAATATCAGATTTCTTTATGAGATTGACACTTGCAAAGTTGTTATTCTTTTCAGATGTCAACATGGCTGAATAACAACGATTTAGTATGTTCAACTTCGTACTAACCCATGAAATCAGATGCATACAATCTCTGTCAAAAGGGACACCAGGACGGTGTCATGCCCTGTGTTGCTTATTAAACACCCAGAAAGCATCCTCTGCAAAGCATTGTATTACCTGAGGTGAGTGAGTGGGGATGGAGGAAAGAGTGACCGGGAGTGAGTTAGAGTGAGTTCAAAAACAGAGCCCAAAACATCCATAGAATATCCAAGGGCAGAGGGGGCGGGGATAGCTTTACATGTCCCTGAGGGAAAGAGAAAGTATAATCCCACTCTGAAGGATTCCTCAAGGTGAAAGGGAGAGGGAAAGGAAATTGTGAGATACTTAGGCTAGAGGAAGAGTGGCCCCATGGGACAGGAGGTTGTCCTGGGAGTCTCTGGCAAGATGCCTGAGCTTGTCCCACTCACTTCAGGACTTACAGGGCAGAGGTAAGGTGTAGCTCAGACTCAGGGCAGTGTGGGGTTTCCCCCAGGGACTTGGGACACAACCTGTATTCAGTGTGTTTCTGGAGAGAAGAGAGAAGCCATGGCTGATCCTGTCCTGGATGACCTCTCCCACCTGGCTGGCCTCCACAGAGCCTGCCCATCTGGTTTGGTTGAAGTTGGCTCCTCTAGAGAAGTTCTGTGGGCGCCTTGTCTCACCTACGGCATTGACCCCTTTGGGCATTGGTTCCTTTGCTTTTGTGTTTTCTTGTATGTGGCATCCTTGGTGTCCCTGGTGCAGGTTCCCAAAACATGGGGTTCTCAGTCTTTTTCTGGTACTCTTCTCCCTCTCTCTGTTATGTTCTTAATATGTCCTCTTGAAAACTGGTGTACTAAAGCCTGTTCTGTTGGGTTACAAAACTGCTGTTTGTGATTTAATCAGAAGGACAGAAGGGGAGAGAGGGGAAGGGGGACCCTGGGGGGCTGGGACAAATGGGATCTGGGCCTGGATCACTGTAGAAAGAACACGATGACTTAGGTGAACAGTGTGAAGCCTGGGATGGAAACTTCTTGAGCTCTCAGAAACTTACCTCTGCAGCTCTATTTCATGGATGAATCAATCCAGGCACAGCACAATCACCTGACCCTTCCCATCACACAGGTCCAGTACTGGCCCTGTGCCCTGCTTTTTCCATCTGGCATAACCAAGGGTCATAAGCATCCAGGCTTTAGGAGTTTTGCTTCTACATGGAGGAGAAGGCTGCTTGCTTCTGCCTCTGCTTTCCGTCTATGGTGCTTAGTCAGATGCAGTGCCTTCGGTGGGCACCCTGCCATGCTGTCCAGAACCCCTGTGAATGAGCCCCCGGGCGTAGGCTGCCCTTCCATCCAGGTGCTCACCAGTGGGAATGTGCTCATTGGCAAACCAGGAAATGAGCGCCCATTAGCGCTTTCTTAGGACGGCACGCCCTGGCTCTGACTCAAGGAGCAAACATCTACATCCATTTGTGCAGCATTTAGGTGGGAGAGAGGAAGCAAAACACAGAACAAAGGTGTGGGGAGGGCGGCTCCTCCTGACTCACTGCACACTAGCATGGTTCCTTAGCACCCGCTTTGATTTGGCTTCTGATCAGGAAGCCAAATCTCAAGGAGAACAGCACCTGCGCCCATCCACCGCCCCAGACGTAGGTTTACCAGGACGCTAAGGAAATGCAACATTTGAGGCCCTGTACTTAGTAGGTTCGAGTCCCCGTTGTTAAGCTGCATTCATAATTTTATATATCTTGCAAAATATGGGCTCACCGCAGTGTGTCTCTGAAGCCAGAAGCACTGAGCAGGTCGGTGTCTGAAATGTTTTCCCTAAACCAGGCTGGGAAAAGCCAGAAATGAGCTCTGGCTGGGACTTAGGTCACCTCCTGTCCTCGTGTGAGGCACAAGATGCTGCTGTTGGTTCCAGTTGTCTTCCAGGGCAGTGAGGGGCCAAGCTAGAACTGCTACAGAGAGATTTTGCTTCTTTTCTTTCAATTTCCCTTCCCTGTGTCCCCACCCCCATGTACATCTGTGTGTGTGTGTGTGTATTTGTGTATGTGTAATTAGAGTGACCAGCCTGTTGGCCCATTTATGAGGGGAGGAGGACATTTCTCCCTCTGCTTTTGTGGTGACTCTAAGTGGACCCTATTCTTCTATGCTTCCTGCCTTGAAAGTGCTGACCAGGGTCACTTGCAGAGCTGTTAAAAGCTGCTGCATTTCACCCTGGCGACAAACAAGGCCATTCCAGACCCATCCATCAGCATGGCTGGACAAGAGCTTTGGGACCAGCGTCGGTGAGAGAGGGGAAGTGAGCATGAGTGTGGCTCCGATCCGCCCAGCCTGTAGACCGGATTTATTCAGAGGCCCCAGGGTCCCCAAAGCAGGCTTCCTCTGTGTGAGGAAGATTGGCTTTTCCGTGTTGTCGTTGGTGGTGGCCATCAGTACTGTTTTGTTTCTCTCTCCTTCAGTCTTTGACTATTAATTGATTGCCTACTTAAGACTGCACAAAAGCCTGTGTTGTTGTTGACAGTTCTATTTCAATAGCTAACATTTGGTGTTAAAGGATGTCAAAAAAGATTGGGTCGAGGAACACACTTACTTTGCTTCGTTCTTTGGGTGCCTCAAATCCAGCTGAAGGCTTCAGCTTTTTTCATAGATGAATGCCACATGATCCAAACAGTTCCAACAAATAAAATAAAATAATCACATATGAGTCCTAGTTTTTTTTTTGTGTGTTTTGAAGCAGGTCTTGATAAATTGCACAGGCTGGCCTCAATCTTACAAACCTCCTGCCTCAGCCACGTGTGCAGCTGGGCTTATAGGTGTCAGCTAAGTAGATGCCTAGCTAATTTTCCTAGTTGTATCAGTATAGAAACACAGCCTTCAGTTGGTCACTCTTTTCATGAGAAAACAACATTGAAACCCAAATGTTTTGCCTCTACCAACTTTTAGCCATCAGCTATTTAGTAGATCAAGGCAGTGGAGTGGTTGGGATAAATGTCTCCAACAGCTGGACTGCTGGTGTCTGCTGTACATGTAGCCTCTGTTAGGAGGGAGAGTAGCAGATGAGGAGGGGTGGAGTTGAGCACACGTGAGATCCTGTTCCCCACCTTTAAACCTCTGCATTCTGGGAACTGAATGCAGGGATGGCCGAGCTCTGGCCCAGGACAGCTTGCAGGGCTGTCTTTACAGCTGGTGCCTGGGACTAGTGGAGGCACTGGTGGGCCACAAGATGGAAGTTGGTGAATGAATAAAGCTTCCTAAGTGTTTTCAAATGTCTATTGAGGCCATTGTAAAATGATCTATTTTTATAATGAATGTTATATAATTTGTATTAGACTTTGTCCTTTTATGTTTTTCCCATCAAGGGAAAGTAAAACACAATCACCACGAGGGCCCAGGGAACATTGTTTGACCCACAAAGGATGCTCATGGATAAAAAGTGTAGCGATCTTTAAAAGATGAAATATGCACACACAGTCTGGTTTTGCTCCTCTCAGCCAGATTCTGGGAGAGAAGACAGAAGCCACAGAGCTGGCTGCCTGTGAAAGAAGGTGGCCTGATGTGTACTTCACCTTCAGATCATTTTTCTTGTAGCAGCGCACATAACTCTGAGGCCTGTACCCTCCCAGTACCATCCACAGATGGCCTGGAGTGGGTGGGACGAGACAGGGCTCTGAAGGAGGAAGACAGAGAAGGAACAAGGGCTTCCGGCGGCTCTTGGAGCGTGCGGCACACCTTGGCCCTTTGCCTCTGGCCTGGTTGCCTTGGGTTAGTTGTTGTTTAAATATTTCTCTTGCTTCCTCTTTGGCATGATGGATCTCCAAGCACTGGCTTTTTCCCACTGAGGCCAGTTAAGCACCTTTCCTGGGGACATAAAGAGCTTGTTTGAGGGGCCTGTGCTGGCGTGGATATCACACAGCAGCAAGGACACACCTCGGTGTGTGCAGTGCTGTGGCGAAGTAGCCCTTTCCCTGTGGCTATCAACACTTTTTGTTGTTGCCAGGGCCTTCAGGAAGGATCTAGTATTAGCTGCGCTTTGAGGTGGGTTGGAGAGGGGTAAATGTGCCCAAAGCAGCTTCCAGAAGGGACAGGCTGAACACTGCTTCCTTTGCTCCCTCTGTTAGGTGATCTGCTAAGGAAAACAGAAACTTGTTAGTCTCAATTTTGGGCATAAGTAGAATATATAACCAGCGACAGTAAAATCCCTTTAGGAAGTTTCTACTTAGCACATTTGGTTCCATGGTTCTTCATATTTTTCATCGTGCGCTTGAGTTTTGATTTCCCTTCTATGAAATTTTCATGAGTTGCTTCCTTTTGAAAAGAAAAAGAAATCTTAAATCATCCATAATTATATTTACCGAGACTCTACTGAATGTAGAACCTTGCTGGACCTAGCGGGGGTTGCTCTGCTGGGAAACTCAAGGTCTAGGCCAAGCGCTAAACTGGGCAACGTCACAAGCTCATTAGGGCTGGGGTGAGGCTTTTCAGTGGCAAGGATGTGCTCAAGCGAGCTGACTGGTGGCTGGCTGGGTAAGCAGCAGCGCAGCTAGCCACTGCGGGAGGAGGTTAGGCTGATGGACAGCGATCCAAATAGCAGGGAGGATTCTCAGCCCAGATTTTCTGTCCTCAGATTCTCTTCCTTCACCAACTGTCAACATTCTGCCTGTAGGGGAAACCCAAAGCCAACATGGCAAACTCCAAGGCAGGTTTTTGTTTCTTCTCTCCAGAGCACCTATCTTGATTTCATGTCTCTGCCCTTATTTATCTTCCATCAGGGAGGTTTTCTGGGAGGAAGGTGTCAGGAAGGACTGTGGATAATAAATACTTACATGCAAATTCTCACACTCTTGCCCAATGTTTATTCAAACTCTAAGATGTTAAAGTTCTCTCACGAGTATGCCCACTTTGTGAATAAACCAGTAAACCCTGTACATTGTCCCCTGACACTGTGCCCTGGAAGAATACACATGGTTCCAGTGTTGGGAAACTGGCCATCTGGGAGGTCAGGCAAGATTTATGAATGAATGAACTAGAGTAACACTTGATGGTCCACGTGAGTCTCTAACCCTGAGCTCAGCACAGCAAAGGAGACCAGCTGGTGCTAATGCAGTGAAGAGAGCGCTCAATTGTGGTGTCCAGACAACAACACAGTGAAACCTCAGAGCTGAGGAAGGGTGAGAGTGACCATAACTAGCATAGGCTGTGTGCAGAAGGTGTAGGCATGAGCCAGCTCTTGAAGGAGGGCTGGAGAGGGAGTGAATGGCATCAGAAAGAGGGAACTACAGGTAATCAGGATAGCTGTAAGACATGCTGGCAACAGACCTGGGTTGGCTGGGGAGAGCTGTGACGAGATGAATTGCAGAAGAGGGGGAAGATCTACTAGAGGTGACCCTCAGGAATACTCCAAAATCCAAAATACTCCAAAATCAGAAACTTTCTGAGTATCTGTATGACATCAGGAGTGGAAAATTCCACACCTGACCTTACATGATGGGTTGAGTCAAAACCCAGGGGAACTAAAGTACTGTAAAAAAAGAAAAATTACTTTCAGTTCATGTGTATGATAGATATGAAACCCCAGTGAGTCTTCTTCATGTTTAGGCTTGCATTCCCCAAGACATCTTTGTACGCACATGTACATTTCAGATCAGAAAATATCCACAGCCCTATTGGACACAAGCATTCTGGATAAGGGACACTGCCTGTAACAGGGCCTCACGATGCAGCAAAATTCATTTTCCTGAATCAGATGTGGTCATATGGGCAGAGTTTTTAAGACATGGATCCTGTGGTAAAATGTACATAAAGTGTACTGTTTTAACAAGTGTTAATTGTGTCAGTGTGTTGTGTACACTCACACTACTATGTGCAGCCAACCTTGGAAGCATCTTTATCTTGCCTGTTGGAGCTCTGTACTCACCGAACAGCTGCTGCTTCCTCATCCCCACCTCCCTCAGGCCCTGGCAGCCAATCTTCTGTCTGTGTGAATCTGACTACTACTGGTATCTACTATGTCTTCTTCTTTTTTTTTCCACTTGGCTTATTTCGTTTAGCACAGTATCCTCCAGGTTCACTCATTTGAACTGTGTGTGAGGATTTCCTTCCTTTTTTCTTGAGCATTCAAGCATTGTATTAAGTTAGATGAGGAATCTCCATATTGCTGTGCACGCAGGCTGGTATGTGGTAATCAGGGCACAGCTCTTACACAGATAGAGCTGGCAGGAGGGCGGGGAGTCGGCGGTGTCCAAAGCATTCACAGAGCACATGTAGCAAGGTCGTGTCAGTAACAGAACAGTGAATCGTGGTGGAGGTCAGAATCCAGCCTTCACCTTCAAAACGCACATGCCTTAACCAAAAAAACATCTGAGGGTGAGCAGACATAGAAATTTCCTTCAGAAACAGGAAGCTGCCTACAGTGGACTGACTTGGCGATTGGCAGAATTTCTGTCCTTTTGAAGGCTTCATAATATTTCATTGTCTGTACATAGCCATTCAGTTCACCTGTTCATCTTTCCCTTAGGCTTTGTTTACCTTTCGTCTGCCATGAGTAACGATGCTATGCACCTGGGTGCGCCATGACCTTCCAGAGACTTGCTTTCACTCCTCTTGGGAATAGGTTCAGAAGTTGAACTGATAGGTCACTCCATGATCCTGAAATTTTTGATGAACCAGCACAGCATTTGTGACACCAGTTGGCACCATTAACTGCCACTAATTACCCACCAACAAGGTGTGAGTGTTCCAGTTTCTACATGTCCTCACCAACACTGGCTATTTTATTTTATTTTTGGATTGGAGACGTTCTGATGGGTGTGAGTGGCGTTCCATCCTGGTGTGGTTTGCATTTCCCCAGTGACTAGTGAGGCTGGGCTCTGTGTCAGGTACTTGCTACTGTATGAAAAGACGGCCCCTGTGCATTTTATTCCAAGAGAAATCCGTTCAACTCCTTTGTGCGTCATGAGTGTGGCTGTCTTTCGGAATTGTTGACGTCAAGGGGTTCTCTCTTCTGTTCTCCGTGAGTTACCTCTTTACATTGCTGATCATGTCTTTTTTTTTTTTTTTTTGTATTTTGGGGAAGGGTTGTTGAGGATCTTACTATGTAGATCGGACTCGTAGTGATCCGCCTGTTTACAGCCTCCCAAGAGCTGGGATTACAGGTGTGCACCACACCTAGTCTCAGTTGCCATCTCAGCGCCTCTCGGAGGCAGGCCGGCTCTGCAGGCCCCTGAGCCTGCTTGCAGGCACTGTAACCTGCTGAGCTATTTGGCCGGTCCTGATCGTGTCCTTTGATGAAATTTTTTTTTTAAACTTTCTGCAAAGTTTTATTTCTGAGGGGCTCAGTCCTTCCTGGCAGCTGCCTTCCTCATGGTGGCCAGTGCGTTGCTCAGCTCCTCGCGCTTCCTCTTGGCGTGGATGCGCATCTCCACCCTTTTATTGATGAATTTGAGAGCTTATTTGTCCTTGGAGACCTTGAGCAGCTCCATGGCGCGCTGCTCGTAGGGGCGAAGCCGCACACCTCCCGGATCATGTCCCGAATGAACTTGGTGTGCTTGGTGAGGCGTCCGCGGCAGTGGCGGTTGTGCCTCGGTTTGCTCACATTCTTTTTTTTTTTAAAAGCTTTTTTATTTATTTATTTATTTATTTATTTATTTATTTATTTGTTTGTTTGTTTGCTTGTTGTGTTTGTTTGTTTCTTTATTTTATTTATTTTGTGGCTGGCTCAGCCTGCCCTGGTGGTGGGGGCTGGCGCAGCATGTGGTGCCGGGGATCGAACCGCAGTCCTTGCAGTTGCCTGAGCTTTCCCAAGCAGGCGCTTTAGACCACTGAACCATCTCGCCGGCCCTGCTCACATTCTTAGTCACCTTGTGGCCCTTGTTGAGGCCCCAGCCATGAGACGGAGGAGGGCCATGGCTACTGTTCTTCAGTGGTTGCTGTGGCGGAAGGCTAGTGAAGTTCTATTAGTTTCTTTTTTCTTTTGCTGCTTGCGCCTTTGGTGTTATCTCCATGGAATCACTGTCAAATCCACTCTCTGGAAGTTTTTTCTAAGAGTTTTATAGTTTTTAGTCTGACATGTAGGTCTTTGATTAATTTTGAATTGATTTTTATATATGGTATAAGGATCCAGCTCTGTTCTCCTTTATGTGTATTTTCAGTTTATCCAACCCCTGTTAGTGTCCTTCCCTTCCTCGTATCACCACATACACAGAGGCTTACTTCAGGATTGCTTATTATGTCCTATTGGCATGCTCATGTCACACTTTTTTGATTATTATAGCATTGCAATATGTTTTGAAATCAGAAAGTAGAGACCACTTCCTTTTCAAGATTGCTTGTGCTATGCATAATTCCTTGAGATTCTATACAAATTTTAAGATGCAGTTTCATGTTTTTGCAAATGGTGCCATTGGAATTTTGATAGGCATTGTGTTCAATGTCTAGATCACTTTGGAAAGTGTGGATATCCTAACGGCATTGTCTTGTAACTCAAGAGCATGGGATTTTTATCCCATTTATTTATGTATTCCTTCATTTCTTACAACATTGTATAGTTTTTATTATACATATCATTTGCCTACATGGTTAAGATTTTTCCTAATGGTTAAGATTTTCCTATCTGAAAACTAAACATATTATTATTATTATTATTATTATTATTATTATTTTGTCTTTTTGAGACAGAGTCTCGCTATACAGTGCAGGCTGGCCTTGAACTCACTTTTGTAGCCCAGCCTGGTCTCAAATTCACACCGATCCTCCTCCCTCAACCTCTCAAAAACAAAAAATAGTTTATTCTTCATGATGCAACTGTAATAGAATTTTTTTCTTAATCATGGCACATAGTTCAGTGCCCCTGCCCCCCATTTAATCCTCCCTTTTCAAAGAGTAGCTGGTACTAATTACATGAGAATGTAGGCCAGCCAGAGGGTGCAACTCTGCAGAATCTGCAGGAAGAAGGTGGGGCAGGCCCAGAGTAGCTCTGAGGTTGTTTAGAGACTCTGAGCTTTATAGACCCATTATGTAATATGTCTTATTCAAAGCATAAAGATGAATTACTTCCTCCTAAATATTGCTTTAAGTGAAGCCATGAGAAATGTAGCAGTGGTTGGGAGTTTATTTATTTATTTTTTCTCTTTTTTTGTGGAACTGGGGATTGAACTCAGGACCTTGCACTTGCCAGGCAGGCACTTGTGCCCCTGAACTATCTCCCTAGCCCCTTATTTAATTTTTTAAAGTTTGACTGTGGCAAAAATTGTGACAGGTACACAGCATATGTCATCATTGCTGTGTCATCTCCTTGCCTCTTTTGCTTTGATCCTTTTTCTTGCCTGTATCCCTGCTTCCCTCTTTTCCCCAAAGATCCCTTTCCTCTGCCTCCTTCACAAAATGTAGTCATGCTTCTATAATTTCGTTGGGTCTTCACTGAGCAAAAACAAGCTATTTCTGGAAGATTAACTTGCAAAGCATGAACAGGTCAAGTCCTTGCACTTTTGCAAGGTGATAATGTCTTTATAAGACCATGAGTCTGTTTAGTTCTGGTGACTCGAGGAACTCAGAGGCTGTGGAGGGTGGTGGGTAGGGGTAGGGGTGGGGGCATGAGGCTTTGGGGATTTTACTAAATCTGGGCTTGATCTGACAGTGGACAGATAAACTTAGGACAGATAACTTGGACATAAGGTGACATCCTGGCTCATGAGGCAGAGGCGTGCATACTGGGAATGCACCTCAGTGGAGAGCCTGCTTGGCATGCATGAGGTCCTGGGTTTGATCCC
This sequence comes from Capromys pilorides, assembly GCA_004027915.1. Lineage (NCBI taxonomy): Eukaryota > Metazoa > Chordata > Mammalia > Rodentia > Capromyidae > Capromys > Capromys pilorides. The sequence continues at coordinate 20,200 of PVKN010009868.1, forward strand.
CAGATTAAAAAAGCTAGGTATAGGCCAGGTGCGGTGATACACACCTGTAATCTCAGCACTTGGGAGCCTGAAGCAGGAGGATCCTTGTGAGTTTGAGAATAGCCTGGGCTACAAAATGAGCTCAAGGCCAGCACAAACTGCATAGCAACACCCTATCTTTAAGAAAGAAAAAAAAAGGCTAGGTACAGTGGTGTGTCTCTATTCTCAGCTATGTAGGAGGCTGAGGCAGGAGGACTGCAAGTTCAAGGCCAGCCTGTGGTACTTAGGAAGACTCTATCTCAAAATAAACATATATAAATAGATAAAAGCTCTGGGAACATAGCAGTGGTAGAGAACTCTTTTTTTTTCTTCCCATTCTCAGTATTGCAAGACCGCTAAACACCACTCCAGAATATACCAAGACCAACCAAACAAAAAGCAGGGGTGAAGCAGAGAGGCTGCCCTGCTGGGGGGCCCCTGAGCTCAGACCCAACCATCGTGAGTGGCTGGACACAAGGTCTGCAGGGAGCTGGAACCTGTAATTGAGATTAATTTCTTGATGATTCCATTTCTAACCTTTGTCCTTCCTACAGGCTTGGCTTTGGGGAAGGGGATACTGAGGATGGTGTGGATGCAAGAAGCTCAGTGCTCTCTACCAGGAGCCTGTTAACTTCAGAGCTCTGGAAAGATTTTGTCCCCAAGTCACCACAGACAGAAAACTGGAGGCCCCAACTGGACTTCACTTGCTGGTGACCATGTGTGGACTGACAAGCAGAGGGCTACCTCAGGAAGCAAGCAGTCTGAAGCCCGGAGACCTCTGTCAGGTGTCACCTGTGTGACCACCATGGGCGAGGAATGGGCCTTGTCTCTGGGCCCCTGGTGGCTCTGGAGATCATACTGTAGGCCAAGGCTGTGTGATTCTGCACCTCTGCAGTTCCAGGCAGGACTTGGCAGCGAGCTGGACTTGGGATCCTGCTTTGTATCTGGCTGCTTCACAGAACTGCCTGCCATACGAATTTGAGACAAAGTCCACAAACATTTCACTGTGAAAGCCACCTTTTATCTCCCTTTCCAGAACCTCCGAGAGAGCCAAAGCTGGTGGCTTGCCAAACAGGCTCCGCTCTCTGCGTGTGCTGTATGGAAGGTGTTGTAGAGTTACTGTCTACTGAGTCAGCCTGTGTGCAGGCTCTGGGTGGGAAATAGTAATGTTGGGGGAAGCAGAGGGGAAAGTATGCCAACATTACCTCAGACAAAGTCTGTCTGATAAGCAGACTCAGGTAGACCAGAAGGACAAAACAAAACAAACAGAAACTCAAAACAAAGGTAAATACTTTTTTCTTACTTCCTCCCTTTCCATGTACCTAATTTGTGCTGGAGATGAATGAATGTTTTGGGACCTCTGATTATAACCCCATGTTATAGAGAGTCAGTCATAAGATTAGGACCTTCTGTGTTGAAACAACAGAACCTCATGTTATTAAACCTTTCCTCTCAACTTCACACCTGCTCTTCTATCCTAGTCCTAAGATCCTGAGTCCCTTCATTCTTTTATCTTTGTCCCCTGGTGATTCCTGTTTCATCAGGAGGAGGATTTGTGCTGGAAATTAAGGTTTTAGAGGAAAGGTTCCTCCATTTCCTCTGTTCAGGTAGAGAACTGTAGTCCTGAGATTGTAATAATCACAACCTTCCCTGGACTAACACACACCAAGAATTTCCCCCATGCAGCTGACACCTCTTAATTTCCATCCCAGAGCGGCAGGAAATCTTTGCCAGGGTGTGTGTTTTCTCTCCAACTAGATTGTTACAGTGGGTCAAATGAGCTCTGCGATCACTTCCAGGTCATTCCAGATCTTCCCGTTCTAGCTATTTTCAGTGCTCTGACATAATCTTGGCGACTTCGTCTTTGTGTGCACCCAGTCTCCTGAGGGAGTGGCAGGCACTCAGTCCACGTCTACTATTCCTGCTCTTGAGAGGCACCCAGAGTGAGTGTGCTGGCAGCTTTCCAGTCAGGCACTGGGTTGGGCATTGACATTCCTCTCTGGATTGAAGTCAAGAGGCCGAGGCTGCCATGGTCAGTACCTCATCCAAACTGGCATAGTAGGAGAGTTCAACTGCTGCTTCGTAAGGATTGTCAGGCCATGGTAATAGTCCTAATAAATTTCCCTTGCAGTTTCAAGAGGATGTGGTATCTTTCACTTCCTGTCCCAAACTGCCCAGCATTGTTATGCCATACAACAGCTGCTTCACATCAAGGCATGGCTGACTTCCAGCTGGGGAAGGGGGGATGTCATCCTGTGTGTGACAGCGGTGGAGGAGCAACTGTGTTTGTGGTGTGGAATCTACATCTCCACTCACAATCTATCTGGACATCGATGCCTACAGCCTAAGTAGAGCATTAAAATATTGGCTTTGAGAAAGGCCCAAACCGCAGTTCCAATGTTAAGGGTGAGATGCGAGTGTTGCGTAAGGTGGTCAGACCTGCTTGTTACATGCTGACCTACTGCCGCATACCCCGCGTGCTTTCTGATCATTTTGCTTCTTTCATAAGAGAGAGAGAGAGAGAGAGAGAGAGAGAGAGAGAGAGAGTGAGACAATGCAAAAGGCTATACAAAAGAGAAGGAAACAGTGGCAGAAATTACCACCTAACTCCCTAGTACTTTGTATATACTTTATTTGCATTATGGGGCAAAATTCAACATAGACAAATCGTCACTGGCTTCTCTTTAAAACAGCTGATGATTTATGAAGTGTCAGAGGGCTTCAGATATGGTGCCTGCAATGTTGGGGGTTACTTTATCCCAAATGCACTGTTTTTGCTTTAAGTTTTTAGGAGGGCTTTAAAAATTTATCTTATTTGCATCATCTCTACACAGGGAGAAAATATTAATACATTTGTGAATTTGGGTTCAGTTGATGTATTTTCCAAATGTTTACATTTAGAAATAATTCTAGACTTATGGAAAACTTGGAGTGGCAGATGGAATTCCTATAATACCATCTACTCAGATTTTCTGAATATTACAGTTTTTCTTTAGTTACTTCATTTTTTCTCTCTCACATAGCAGCTTGTTTTGGCCTATGAGAGATAGTCACTGATGTT
>PVKN010009869.1:0-23274 GCA_004027915.1 Capromys pilorides
ATAGCAAGGAAGAAATTAAGTTATCATTATTTGAAGATGACATGATACTTTACATAGAAGACTTCCAAAACTTCACCAAATGACTTCTAGAATTCATAAGCAAATTCAGTAGCTTAGCCGGATACAAAGTCAGTACTCAAGAATCATTTCATTTCTGTACACAACAATAACTCACTGAGAGAGAAATTAGGGAGATAACAACATTCAAAATAGCTTCCAAAATATGAAATACTTAGAAAATAAAAGATACACAGTCTGAAAATAAATAAATAAAGTTAACAAAAAAAAAAAGAAAGAAAGAAAGAAATGATTGTGCAGGCTATGTTAACTATCATTCATGTCCATGGGTAATCACCCATGGGTCTCTTTTATCAATGCTTTTGAATTTATTTAGCAATCAGATTGCCTTTTGAGAAACTTAAATAGAAAGAGATATTTTCTTAATGGAAAGTAATGGCTGGTTGGTTTGTTTGTTTATTTTTACCATCTTCCTTGCTATGTACACCACATGCTACCCAGGCATGGTGACGAACACCTGGAGTCCCAGCACTCAAGAGGCTGAGGCAGAAGGATCGCTGCAAGTTCGAGACCAGCCTCAGCTACAAAGTAAGCTCAAAGACCACCTGAACTGCATAGCAAGACAGTGAATCAAAAAGACAAAAAAAAAAAAAGAAAAAGAAAAGAAAAAAGCACATGCCATATATTTCAGCTCTTTATTTTTAAAATTGTAATAAAATGTAAATAACATAAAATTGCGATTTGAACCAATTTTCAGCATACCGTTCAGTGATGAGAGGCTGAAGAAGTTGGATCATGAGTTCAAGGTCAGCCTGGCTACATAGTGAGACTTTCTGTTCTTTTTTAATGTATTTTTTACAGGGTCTCACTATGCAGACTCTTAGTGATCCTCCTGTCTCAGCCTCCCCAGTGCTGGGATTACAGGCTTGAGCCACAATGCCGAGTCTCAGTGGCCGGCTCAGCATGCTCAGGGGCCAGTGCTGCTGGTGCCGGGGACTGAACCTGGGTCTTTGCATCCCCAAGTCTTTGCATTTGCCTACCCAGGTGCTTAGACCACAGAGCACCACAGCCCAGTGAAACTCTATTTTTATTTTTTAAATTTTTTTTTTTTTTAAAACTTTATTTATATTATGGCGAGCTCAGGCTGCCCTGGGGGTGGGGCTGGCGCAGCATGTGGTGCCGAGGATGAAGCTGCAGTCCCTGTGGTTGCCTAAGCTTGCCTAAGCAGGCACTTTAGATCACTGAGCCATCTTGCCGGCCCCTTTAATTTTTTTTTTAAACTTCATTTATTTATTTATGTTATTGCCAGCTTACCCTTCCCTGGTGGTGGGGATAACGCAGCATGTGGTGCTGGGGATCGAACTGCAGTCCCTACAGTTGCCTAAGCTTGTCTAAGCAGGTGCTTTAAACCACTTTGCTATCTCGCCAGCCCCTGTGAGACTCTTTAAAAAAAAAATCTATTTGCACATTAAACTATGAGGCACATGTTAAATATTGGAAATAAAGAGTGCCAGCTAAGAACAAAGAAAACTCTCTCAAAACTATCTCTCCCTGAGCAGGTAAAGTTAGGGGAGAACTGGCAGATAAAATACATTTTGCTTAAATTTGAATTTTGATTTTAAGTTAATTATATTTGGACATAGCACGGAGCCCAGTTGTTCTAAAGTGATTGCTAAGTCTATGTAAGATATGTATAAAATTCAGGGATAACACGTTGCATCCCATGTTCCATCCTGAGGTGGGGGAGAGGAGTTGGCAGAGTGTCTGTAGCTCAGTGGCTCCAGCAGGAGAGGAGCCCAGATGCGGGGGTGTGGGGAGACCTGGGGTGCAGGTGGAGTCTCACTGGGACCTGAGTAGGGATGAGCGGAACTTAGTTGGAGCAGGTGGACTAAAACTTAGAGTGTGGCGGAGTGCAGAGGTGGGAACTGGTCCCAAGTCCTGCTCCTGAGGAGCATTTCTTGAGGCTTCGCACCTGCCAGGCACCAGGCTAATTGCCAGATGCAGGCAAGGGACCAGGGTGCAGCCACCAAGGTGCCCATAGTGCAAAACTGAAGGAGATCCTCCTGCTCTGGGTCCTCTCCCCAGAAACTGACAGCCCATTTCACAGATCAGGAAACTGAAGCTCAGGAGGGCTAAGTGAGCTCCCAGCTGGCGCCTGTGCCCTTGCTCCCCGTGGCCTCTCTGGTAACAAGTGGTGGATGCAGGAGTAGCAGCAGCGTCCTTTCAGCCCATGTTTCACACGTGGTGGCTTCACCTGGGAGACAGCGAAGTCCTGCGATGTTCTCAACTCAGCCTGCACGTGATCTCTACCAATGGACAGCGTGGCCAGAAGGAGCCTATCTATTTGCCAGGGTGAAAAATAGAATCCCTTTCCAGCCTTGATCTCAGGCCAGCAGTCTGCAGGGCTGGGTATACATGAGAAGCTCTGGTAAGCTTTCCCAGGTCCTGCAAACCCCCCATGGGCCCCTACAGGTCAGTGGTGAGATCCGGGCATCAGTTTTTGGAACTTCCCTCTGGCCGCAGCCTCTGGGGCAGAACCCACATCCTCAGGCTCCGAGACACCTGACAGACAGCGCCAGCACACAGGCTCCAGCTTTTACAGGGATTTCTTTCTCCTCCCACCCCAAGGCCTAAGAGTTTGGGGGGGTCCCCGGCAGCCAGGCCATGGTATACTTGTGAAAGGGAGGCTAGTGGGGTGCTGGAGGCTGGCCCCCTTTACCCTCTTGTTTTTCTGTCAACAATATGGCAAGAAAATAGCAAGGAGCTGTTTGTATCCCAAACACGCTCGCTGTACTGTGGGCAAGAGGGCAGCAGCTTGCATCCCAGCCTGTGGGGTGGTGCAAGGGGACGTGGGCTATACTTAGCTCTACCTCTTGCACAGCCTGGGGTGCCCTTGGCTCAGAGTCCTCTCTCTCCTCTCCTTCTGCAAAATTGTCCACCAGAGGGAAGATGTGACATGGGGCAGAATCTCCTCTAGGTCCTGAAAAGGGCCGTGGCCACGGGACCTAGCAGGGGCAGAAGTCTTTGCCTGCCTAAGCCTTGAATTTGTCATCCACAGCATGACGATAATCATGCCCTGCCTCTTGGACTTGGCCTACACAGATGAGAAGACACAGAGGTGTCACCATGTTTGGAAAACATGGACCTGCCATGCAAGTTGCATGGTGCTGTGAATATTTATAGTTTGAATTATAATCTTATATGTCAACTCGCAATCCTATGGAAGGCTATAGGTGTTTCTGCAAATATGTGAAAGAAATCTTTGATAGATTTTCAGATCTCATCTTTATGAAACATGTCTGCTAGGAACTCTAAGTGATTTATTTTATCATTGTCTACCTTAAATGATAGCAAGAGTTTGCTGTTGAGGCAGAGTCTATAAATGATTCTTCCAGGGCCAGGGAGGTAGCTCAGTGGAATAAGTGCTTACCTGGCAAGTGCAAGATCCTGAGCTCAATACCTGGTACCACCAAAGAAACAAAACAACAACAACAACAACACAAACTACAAATGATTCTTCTTCAACCTTTCCAGGGTGTTAGGCCACACTATTGAATGTTTTCAAAGTCTAGAAACAACAGCACCAGTTGGGAGGTTTTTGGAAATGTAGAATCTTGAGATCCACACCAGCCTGTGGATCAGAATCTGCATTTCAGCAAGACCTCTTGGGGTGGGGAGGGTTCTGCGTACATTTTATTTTATTTTGTTTTGTTTTATCTTGCGGGACGGGGGTTCGAACTCACAACCTTGCACTTGCCAGGCAGGCACTTGTGCCACAGAGCTATCTCCCCAGCCCTCTGTGTGCATTGTAGTTTCAGAAGCCTTGTTCTTGTCCACACCAAACCTATGGAGTTTGAGACAAGGGGAAAGAAACAACAATTCCTGTTCATGCTGCTGATGCTGGGAAATAGGACTCATGACCTGTAAGAGCTCCACACACCGAGCTGAAGCTCCCCGCGGATGGAAGGATGGATCCAAGGAACAATGAAGGCTAAGAGTAGGGATCATATTGGGGCAGGGACAGCTCCTGAGAGATAGGAAGGGATATACAAAGTGGGCTGCCAAGGGCTCTTCTTCAAAGGGGAGTTTTTATAGACACTTAAGTCTCTGTGTGTGTTTGAGTGGTACCAGGGATCAAGCAAGCTCAGGATCTTACGCTCACCAGGCAGGGGTTTATGCTGCTGAGCCATCTCCCTAGCCCCAGGGTGGGTTTTGTGGAGCAAAATCATGAAGTGGGTACAAAATTATGATGAGTCAATAAGATTACAAGTATAGTTGCTTTGGCAATACCAATCCAATGGGGAATAATGTCATGTAGCAAATTTGCATGGATGACATCATTAACCTTACTTGATAATCTATATTCCTAGTCTTGGGGGGTGGGAGAGACAATGGCCCATCCCTACTGAGATAATGGTTTACTTATAGGGGAGCCCCAAAAGGGTGCTACCAGTAATCTCAAGCTTTGTTTATCCCCTAGAAATGTATAACTCTGGCTATTAGGACTTTAACCTTTTCCAATGTGCCTCTAGCCACAACTGGGATGTGTTTGCATCTTTTGCACTGACTCCCCTGAGGGCCTAGTCCTGTCTGCCTGGCCGTATTTCTATCTAACTTAGCTGTTTATAATGCTATGCAGGGGTTGGCAAGATGGCTCAGTGGTCTAAAACACCTGTTTAGGAAAGCAGGGACCATGATTCAATCCCTGGCACCACATGCTGCGCCAGCCCCACCCCCCAGGGCAGGCTGAGCCAGCCATAATATATTAAAAAAAAACCCTATATATAATGCTATGCAGTATGGTTTTGTGTTTGTTTGTTTGTTTGTTTCCTACCAGGAATCAAACTTAGGACCTTAGGCTTTCTAGGCAGGCACTTAAGCCAGTGAACTCTCTCTCCAGCCCTGTTTTTGTTTCTTGAGACAAGGTCTCATTATGTTGTCCAGGTTAGCCTTGAAATTGCTATTTAGCCTAGGCTTGTGATCTGCCTGCCTCAGCCTCCTGATGCTGGGATTATGGCTGTGTCCACCATACCATCTGCTGCAATCTGAGAAACACCCAGAAAAATTTCCACACCCAGTTTTGGAGGAAGCGACGCAATGCACTATAGCAGCAGTGATCTCTGTAAGGAGGAAAGAGGTGAGAAAAGAAAGCCTAGAGGAACTAGTGTTGAACGCCTGGCGTGCCTGTAAGAGAGACTTTGTTATAAGGCTAAGAAGCTCGGAAGGCCCTGCCACAGCTGAGTGGGCCAAAAATACTTCATGTTGTTGGGTAGGACAGGGGAACAATCGCTGGCGCACACCCGGGAGCGCGTTGTAAGCAGCTACATTCATAGAAGATCGTAGGACTGTGGCAGGAACAGCGAGAAGGAGGAAGGGCAAGAGAGGGTGAAGGGAACCAGGGACCTGAGTTCAAAGGGAAGAACCGGCTGGGCAACCCAGGCTTCTGGTATTTGTAGGGCCAGACACAGCCGTCCCAAGGCACCGCTCACAGCGCTCTCTGGTGTTGGCCATCTGCATGACCTCCTACAGTAGGTCTGGACAATCTCGGTTTAAAATTGAAGGAAGGGTAGATGTACTTTGTCTTAGGATCCTGCAAGCACGGACATTCATTAGCGTGGCGTGGCATTTACAGCTGAAGGAAGGGAAGGGGCGCTCAGCTCCCTTCTTTGCAGCTTACCTTGCGCGTTAGCAGCTTCTAGTTGTTCACTTCGTAGCTGCATTTAAGGCCAAGCGTACCGCTCCTGCGCGCTACTTTGCAGGGAGGAGGTGCTCTGCACCCTCGCTCTCCTAGGCTACTAGCTGAAGCATAGCTCTGCTGCTTCGTGTTTTCCCATGGGTTTTAAACAGAGACCGTCTCTTTTTAAAAGACGTTGTAACGCCTGGGGGAGGGATGTGTAATTGCTCTGCTGCGCTGTACGCTGCTCCAGGAGACCCTAAAGTCAGGGTCCGTCAAAGAACCAAAGAAGCAGAGTTTAAAATAAAAGACAAAGACTGGCCAAATAGCTCAGCAGACTAAAGCACCTGCTTAGGGAGAGTGCAGCAGCCAGGATTTGATCCTCGGCAGGCCCATGCTGGCCCTGTCCCTGGAGCACGCTGAGACAGGGACTGAGACTGGGTGTGGGGGCGCGCACCTGCAATCTCTGCACTTGGGAGGCTGAAAACAAGATCACTACGAGTCCAATCTGTATGGTGAGACCATGTAGATCCTGTACTAAATACATTTTTTTTAAAAAGACGATTTCTTTGAAGATGGGTTGAAAGGGGAGAGAAAGAGAGACAGCAGACAGCCATTGGATGAGTGGGTTGTACAAGAAAAAGAAACATCCCTGGAGACCTGGGGTAGCTCCTTTTACTGGGAGCCAACGCCCACGTGGGATCCTGGAATCTGATTGGCTGCCTGGCTAGTCTTTCATTCTAATCTTGGCTTTCTTCTGACTGTGACTTTGGTCCAAGGAAAGGTTATGGGTGGGACATCTGGAAAGCTAGTTTGGGTTTAAGGACTAAGGGACAGTGTGTCATTCTCGATTCTCATGTTAATCTGCTATCCTGGCCTTCCAGGTCCTGCCTTTCTTTCCCTTTTGTCTAATTGCTCCAGTCCAGTCTGCAAAGGTAGAAGCCACCTTAGAAAGATTTTCTATTAATTTAATAGAGCTCAACCAAGATGGGGTGTGGTGGCGCACACCTGTCATCCCAGCGGTGGAATGCTGCAAATAGGAGAATCACCACGAGTCCCAGCTGCGTAGTCAGACACTATACCAAATACATTTTTAAAACGTCAACCAGACTTTATCCTGTCTTTTCCCTACCTACAGGGCCTCTGATCCTAAAATGTAACTTATGCTTCATAAAATACATCCTTTTCTTTTTTTTTCCTAGCTGGCTTAGGTTGCCTTAAGGGTGGGGTTGGGGATCGAACCGCCGTCCCCTATGCCTGACTGGGATTGTCTATGCAGGTGCTTAAACCACTGAGATAACCAGAAAGCTCCAATGTGTCCTTTTAAAGTACACAATTCGGTGTTTTTCTTCTCTATTTGGAGTTATGCAAGGATCCCCATGATCTAATTCCAGCATGTTTTTACCACCCAATAAAACAACCTTACACCCATTACTCCTCATCCCTCGGTTTCTACATTTGCCTCTACAAATTTGCCCACTCTGAAGGTCTCACAAAAATAGAATCATGTGACATGCAGGCTTGGGGGAGGGCCTAATGTTTTCAAAGATCACCCATGGCCCGGCAGGTAACAGTATGACATTCCTTTTTACTGCCAAGTAATATTCCAGTGTAATAGTCCAATAGCACATGTCGCATATTCATTGATCAGTTGACGCACATTTGGATTGTTTCCATTTTTGCATTATTATGTGTAATTCTGCCTAACATTTTATTATAGACAGCTAAGTTAGAAAAATTATAGGCAGTTGGACATGGCTGGGCCCTCAAAGGAGTCTGTGTATGAGATGAAAACACATCCACAATGATAGATATTCTAAATAGGCACCAGTCACCTGAGTGCAGGACCAAGACCTCCTGACCCAGCCCTTCCAGGAAAGTTTCTTGGTCTTCCCATGTACTCTTGCTACATGACTTGCTTCCGGATTAGATCAATATTACCCAGAGGACTATACTCGTGATGGTATTGGTTGCCCATAGCATTGTCTCGTCTTAATCCAACCTTGTGATTGGGTACCCACCTCCTGATTCCACTCTATAAAACTTCTCCTGAGAGTTGGGCTCCTGGACTACCCACTTTCCCAGTCCCCTCCTGTCTCCCTTAGGCAGGGGCTGTCTCTCTCTCAATAAAATTCCTACTCCTAACCTCCACTGTTCCTCAGAATTCATTCTTTCATTTTGGAGAACACTAACCTGGTGTATTGGATTTCTAACAGACTGGGAGTTATAATATTTCTCTTATATCATGTGGAGGTTCCCAATAGCATTCCTATAACAATGTGAATACAGCTTTTGTAAGAGATGCACTTTCAGTTATCTTGGGTGTATGCCCAGTCCTGGAATTGCTGGTTCATACAGGGACTGTGCATGAAGTTTGTGAGCAACTTCTAGATTGCTCTCAGAGACTATGTTGACCATGCAGGAACTCATTATGTGGTCCAGGCTGGCCTCAAACTCATGGTGATTCTTCTGCTTCAGCCTCCCAAGTGCTAAGTTCGCAGGCGTGCGCCACCACATCCGGCCACGTCCAGCCTTAACCAATGTTTTAATACCATATTGGATTTAAATAAAGACAGAATTTAGCCAGATCTGAGAGCCACAGAACTGCAGAGACAGGAAGTAGAAGTGATTCAATCAACTTTAACCCAAACCACAGCTATGTGTTTAGATGCTGATGCATAGGCCAGAGGTAAATTTTACCCAAATCCAGGAAAGCCCATTGCATAAGGTGATGACACAGACCCAGCACCAGTCACCATCTCCAGAGAACCCTGGAGGCCCATGTTCAAGTCCCCACCTGGGCTGACGCTGTGTGGTCACAGGCAAGTGCCTGCTCTTTCAGGGCTCAGACTCCCCATCTGCAGTGAGAAGCCTTCTCCGCGTGTGTCATCACTGTTCAACACCCATCCTTGGCTGTCCCCTCCCTGGCCCTCCCAGAGCTCTGTGGCTCAAGCCAGTGGGTGGCCCTGTGCTTTTCTGGTCTCTACATCACTCTGGGAATTGAGAATTGCCTTCTGGAAAGTCCTGGAATTGCAGGTGCACCCAGAGACAACAAGTGACTTGTTGTTTGCTCAGTGGCCCAAAGAGCTTGTGGTGCCCGGGACTGATGACCTCAGCTCTCATGGACAGACTCGTGGGTACCCAGCCCACTCGCCACACTGGGCATCGGCTACTGCGCGCTGGACCAGAGCGGTCCTAGCCCAAGCCCACAGTCTGTGAGGCCTAGGGCCTGAGTGCCCTTGCCCCACCTGCCAATGCCACTGTGTGCCTCGGCCTCCCCAGGACAGGGGCCCCCACATTCGGGAACAAGGTTTCCATCTCTCCCACTGCTGTGGGTCACAGCAGCTGCCTTCCCAGACTGCGGGGCATCGTGGGGGAACTTGTTCTCCTCCACCTCAGGCTCCAGAGAACTCTCTCAGGGTCTGGACATTATGGCCTGCTGGGTGGCACTTTCTGGGAAGCCAGGACCATCGTCCTGCCCCAGCCCCTGGGGTGCCAGGATTACAGCATGTCACACACTCCCAGCTTTGTGTATCTATATCTTGATCATTTTTATCACTAAACGCCTACCTCCCCAATTTATTTATTTATTTATTTATTTATTTATTTATTTTATTTATTTTTGCTGAACCGGTGATTGAACTCAGGTCCTTGATCTTGCCAGGCAAGCGCTTATTCTACTGAGCTATATCCCCAGCCCTACCTCCCCAATTCTTACAGACAAGAAAAAGGAAGTGAAAGGAGACAAGGCATCTGTTAAGTGATGGACATTCAGTCCCTCCAGCCCTTCCTTCCCATGCGTCTGTGCCTTCCAGGTGCCTTTCGCCGCCATCACTTCAGGAGAGCCTGCGGGGCAGCGCCTTTCTGCTGCCGGGTGGCTTGGGCAGGCTCAAGCTGCAGCATCTGTCCTGTACAAAAGGCCCCCAAAGACGAGGACTCAGGGAGATTGCCAAAAATGTCACAGCGAGGAGAGGGGAGGACATATTTTACAAGGCTGGGAGGACAGGACAGTGGCAAGTGGCGGGATGTGGCTCTTGAGGGCCGGTGGACACGCTAGGATCCAGAGATACCCAAGGCCCACTTGGCTATAGGGAGACACGGTCAGAGCCATGCGGAGGTCGCGCACTGCGGTGCGAGGGCGCCCCCTGGCGGCCCAAGGGACAGCCCCGCGCTGCCAGGCTCTCTGAATGCAACTTTTCCCTCGGTGCTGGGCTCAGCTGAAAGCCCTCTGTGCCCAGAGAAAGCAACCCCGCTAGAGCAGAAACCATCGCGGGCTTCAGGAGTATTTTGTGGAAACAGTCAGCTACCAGAACGCTCCAAAGAAAGACACTGGGAAGAAAACCCAAGAAATCATCTTTAGGGCCTCAGATTTTTTTTTTTTTTTTCTAATTCTTAAACAAGACACCAAAGGTGAAAGATTGAGCTTCATAGAAATAAAGTTAAGAACTTCTGTTCAGCCAAAGAAGGCAAGAAAAAAGAAAAACAGTGAGAAGTCAAGCCAGAGCCCAGAATCACTGGCAAAGCATGGGTAGCTAGCACCTAGAAAGAGCTAGATCTTGGTAAGACAAGAATGAACAGCTTGATTTTATTCAATGGGAAAAGGGCACGAACAGACATTTACAGAATGAAGAGACATAAAATGCCAAAAGTGAAAAGGCAATCTCTGGGTGTGGTGGCACACACCTGTAATCCCAGCACTTGGGAGGCTGAGGCAGGAGGATTGGTGCGAGTTCAAGACTAGCCTGGGCTACAAAAGTGCAGCCTGAACTGTATAGCGAGACTGTCTCAAAAAGACAAAAAAGAAGAAGAAAAGAAGAAGAAGAAGAAGAAGAAGAAGAAGAAGAAGAAGAAGAAAGAAAGAAAGAAAGAAAGAAAGAAAGAGAAAAGAAAAGACACTCAACTTTCTTAGTAGTGAAGGAAATGCAAACTAAAACCAAGGTGTGAATCCAGACACTCAGTATGCAGAAATATGAAAGGGATCATACCAAGTCAGGGCAGGGAAAGAGCAGTGGAAATTCTTGTACACTGCTGTTGGGCACACTCATCAGTACACCCTCTGCAAACAGTGTGCTCTTATCCGATCCAAGATATGCATACCTTATGACCCAGCAGTGGCAGTTCTTGATAAATATTAACTTATGTATATGCAGTCAGAGACAGAAAGGAGCATTGTTTATAACCGCCCCAAACTGGAAACAACCCAGGATGTCCATTCACTGTAGGGTGTATAAATGAATTATAGTTCATTCACACAGCTGAGAAATGAAAGCCCTACAGCTGCACCCCTTGACACAGAGAGATTGTAGATGCAACATAGCGAGCTGTGGAAGGATCCTGACAATCTCACTCGCTTTATAACAGTCCAGGGACAGAAAAACCTAAATAACATATTGCTTAAGGGCACTAAATGTGCGAAAGCTGCTTTGCAAAGCAAGGGAACTGAGCAGAAAAAGGAGGGTAGGCTGGGAAAGGAAATGCACCAGGGAAAGACAAATAGGGACTTTCAGACAGTAGTAATATTTTTTTCTGAAATTTAGTAGGTGGTGTGTTTTATTTTGTTCTTTAAATTATACTTGTATGTCACATACATTCTTTAATGAATGAACTTTTTAGCAAAAATATTTTAGAAGTATGAGCTGGGTTTCTCAGAGGGTAGGCAGACTCTTCTCAGAGGAGTCTCTTTTCTGCACGACTGAAATCCATGCTGGTTGGGGGCAGGGGCAGAGAGCTGGGCTGCACCCCAGCAGGCTTGCTCCTCACGGGCTTTAGCTGGGGCCTCACTGGGCCTGGACCCTGTGCAATTAGAACTTACTGCTGTACCTATTTATCCTTCCATGCCATTTGGATAGCACAGTGATGGCAAACCTTTTGGAGACCCAGGGCCTGAGCCCACACAACCCACTTATATAATGCAAAGTGCCACCCCTGCCATTGAACCTATCTAGTGTGGTTTTGGCTTAGGAAAAAATAACTCATGCATTTTACACATACACACACACACACACACACACACACACACACACACACACAACTAGCAGAGCCATCAGTGATACAAGCAACCTGCTACGATATGTGTCACAGGTTCACTGCCACTGGCATGGGGTTTTGTGGTCTGTAAAGACACCGTGGTGTTAGATCCCATAACCCCACTGAGAGGTAGCCAAGGGTTATCTGTATGCCCATTGCAAAGCTAAAGAACCTGAGTTCCTTCCTGGAGCAGGATCAGGGCCTGCCTAAGATATGATTGGCTCCTCCCTAGAGCGGGATCAAGGGCCCATGCTGGGGTATGACTGGAGCACAGAGACTTTCTAAAGGGCTGAGGAAGGAGTCAAGATATCACTTCCTCAGAGAAGCTTCAATCTTCTCAGTTGGCCTGTACTTCATCATCTGGCTTGCAGCACAGACTCTTCAGCCTCCAGCTTGGATCTTTCACCATCCATCGCAGACTCTTCAGCGTCCATTACACACTTCAGTCTTCCATCGCAGACCCATCAGCAGTGGATAGAGACTTACACGGAGCACTGCAGTGAGTTTCAGACCTTGGGACTAAATTCTCCAGTCCGGAGCGTGCAGACACCCTCTGCACGCTTCCTCATCTGACTCTGTGGCTGACTATTGTAAGCCAATCTTGTAACTCCTTATATATTATATATTTTGTGTTAATATCTGTTCCTTATATCTTTCTGTTCCTCTAAGTAAAACCCTGACCAATACAACATCCAATATTATTTGATATAGGGTCTCCCTGTGCAGCTCAGACTCGTAGTGATCCTCCTGTTTCCAGCCTCCCCAGTACTGGGATAATAGGTGTATGCCACCACTCCTGGTCTTGGTGACTGGCTCATGATGCCCAAGGGTGGGACCTGCTCAACATGTGGTACCAGGGATCAAACCCTGGTCCCTGCTCTTGCCTAAGCAGGCACCTAGTCTACTGAGCTGTCTCACCGGCCCTGCATTTTTTTTTTCCTTCGGAACTGGGGATTGAACTCAGGACCTTGCACTCGCCAGGCAGGCACTTGTGCCCCTGAGGTGCCCCTGAGCTATCTTCCCACCCTCTTCCCAGCATTCATATTTTTAACCAGAATATAAACAGCCATTTCATGCCAGAGCAATTATAAATAGTGTCTGTTGAAGAAAAAAAAAAAAAAAAAAACCCTGCCTGCTACTATCTGGCGAAATACAGATAAAAGCAAAATTTTTGAAAATATTAATTTTCAAAAATGTTTTAAAGCAACGAAATTCAAGAAACCCAATGCTGCAACAAAATGGTTCTGCTGATATAATATTGGCAGCATTGTAAATTCTTAATAGCTCTTCTGAGAGGTAATAGGACAATACCCAGGAAGAACCATATTCATGGCTTTTGAGAAATAGTGCAATAAAAATCTGCATAAAATCAGCAATATCTATTATGAAAAAAAAAAAACAACCCTACTAGGCTTAAAAAATTGCTTCATAGATTTTAATACAGCCACACATTTGCCTTTTTCATAGCTATCTGGATACTTGTGCAGCAACCCTGAACCGTGTTTATGATGAATAAAATATACCAAGTTTCAGGATCACATCTATGATCATGGCTCTGTGATAGCGTTTCTACCAGTGTCCAAGAGCTAGCAGGTATTGACATAAAAGCGGCTATAGGGTTTGAAAAGCAATCTATGATGCTTTACATGTTTTTTGTTTTTATGTTCACATGCCATTTTGTCATCAATTAAACGAGTAAATGGGTCTATTTAACGATACTCTCCTCACCAACTTCCCCCACCGGACAAGAGGAGCCCTGCCTGTCTCACTCAGTGATGTTTGCCCAAGTCTGCGTCTGTCTCATGCTAAAAGCTCTGTAAATATTTGGGGATGCGACACTGTCGGCCTCTCGGGAAGCTTTGCTGAATCGCTGATGAAGGCCTCCTGCCTTTACAGACGTGTCTTCTGTCAACACCTCCAGTCTCCTAAACCACCTTCACACCCAAGCAGCGTTCAGAATCCCAGCCTCTTCCTGCCTCCAGGGTTTCCGTGGCAGGCAGGATGAGGACATCCCACAGAGGCTGCCCAAGCCTAGGACCTCCCTTAACCTTGGGGCAGATGGTCACAGGGACAGGGCAGGAAGCCGGGCAGGGAGCCAGGCCGCCACTCAGGTGGACGTTGACTTGTCACACCAGAAGGTGGCAGTCTGAGCGCACATACACACACACACACACACACACACACACACACACACACGCTTTGTGACTTTTGGACAGTTACCTGTTCAACCTCTGTGACGCAGTCTACCCGCAGCCAAAGAAGGCCAGGCTGAGGGTGTGAAGAGGCCGGCGAGGGCATTCGGCATCACCTGTACCATGGCGTCTGCAGGAGCACCCAGGAAGTACTTCTGCATCCTGCCACAAATCCTAAAGGAGATCAGAGCAACACCCTTAGAAAGCCCAGCAGTTAGTGCTGTCATCTGGAAAACAGCTGCAAGTTGTAGCATTCAGCTACTTTTGCACTGCTGCACTTCTGCAAAGGTGCTATCACAGTCCATAAAGGAATTCCTGCGTGTTGCCTTCCCTTTGACTGCCAGCAGTTCTGCCAAGCCCCTACAAAGAAGCAACCAAGAATTCATTTCTACTCCTTGCTACCAAATAAATGAAAAAAATAGGTAGCTGGGCGTGGTGACGCTAGCCCTTTGGGAGGCTGAAGCAGGAGGGTGGCATGGCCAAACTCAGCCTGGGCAACTTCGCAACTTACAAAGACCCACTCTCCAAATCAAAAATAAAAAGGGTTGAGGATGGATGAAGCTCAGTACAAAGGCCCTGAGATTACTCCTTGGTACTGAAAGAAGAATAAAAAGTAAAAGAAATGTTTCCGTGCCTAGTGGTACATAGCAGGACTGAGACTCCTCTCTCCACCTGCCCAGCCATGGCTTCCACCAGCATGCGGATTCCTGATCCAGCACGTGGAAGCCCACCTGGCAGCCTCCAGGGCCTGGCTGGCAGTTGTGGGCAGCATTCTCTTGGTTCCAGGTGTGTGGCGAGTTTAAGATTTCATGCTGCCAGATGGGACACGAGATGGAGGAAGACAAGGGGAGAGAGGCAGGGAGGGAGGGAGTTTATATGACTTAAGAGGAAGCAAAAAGCAAACTTCAAATATGGATAGAAGGAGTACGCTGCAGAACATTTATATTTGGATAAGCTAGAGTCTCTAGGAAGCGCCAACTCCAAACATCTAGTAAATTAGTAGATGGGAAGTTTGACAGATGAAGTCAGCAGCCTCCTCTGCAGCCCTTTCCTTCTAAAATAATGTTGCCGCTTTGTTCCCGTTCCTCCTCATCTGAAGAGCCAGTGCTTCAGGGAGCGTTGAATCCAGAGGCTGCCCTGACAGCAGTGCTGCTCCAACTCCAGACTGTCTAAGCCGAAGTGGATGTCCCTTCCTTGCCAAGTGAGGACAGCTGTGGCTGGCAGGGTAGATAGGAAGTCAACTGGGAGGATTCCAATAAGACTTTCTTTGCACATACAAAGGGACAATCACAGGAATGTCCCTGGGTGTCCTTTGAGGATGTCTTACTTAAAACTAAAGCAAATATCTCGCAGCCCCCAAGGGAAGTTGGACACGCTCGGAGAACACCCAGCCAAGCCCGGAGCGGCACCCCACCCCCACCAGCCCTCCTGTCATTGTCTAACCCATGTTAGCTGGATTTCCTGGTATTTGCAAGTTTCCTCTAGCAGGCAAGCTATACGTTCACTATTATATCTGTACTGTCCTTCACAACTGTCTGGAACATAGTATAAAAAACATTTCTTGAAGGGGGATTAATGAAGAGTGTTCTCACTGGTGTAAGAAGGTGTTAAGTTTTCAGGTGGTCTTAAGGTTAGCATTTTCTGGTTTGTTTTGTTTTGTTTTAACATCTATTCACAATAACAAACCAAACTGTTGACTAAGGCTTCTGGTCCAGGGCCAACAGCCAAGAGCAGTGGCAGACAGATTGGATTTATTCTTTCTTTCTTTCTTTCTTTCTTTCTTTCTTTCTTTCTTTCTTTCTTGTCTTTTTTTTAAGACAAGGTCTCACTATGCATTTCAGGCTGTCCTTGAGCTCATTTTGTGGCACAGGATGGTCTCAAACTTTTGACAGTTTTTCTGCCTCCAGCCACCTGAGCGCTGAGATTACAGGTGTGTGCCACCAAGCCCAGCTGGATTTAAATCCAGCCCTGTCACTTGTCAATCAAGTGCCCTCCAGCAGATCACCAAGCCTACCTGAACACACCTGTAATGTGGGCACCACACCCAGGGCCCGTATTGCATGTAGGACAGCTGTGAGGGTGAAGAGGGATGCAACCGTGGGCTGGCCCATGGGAGAGGCTCCACAGCACACCACCTCCTCTGCGCATCTGTGGGTGCCAGGCACAGGCACCCGGATTTGCTGCACGGAGTCCCCGGTTGACCATGAGAAGGGCCTCCTCGTGTGCAGGGGAAGGACTCAGACAACCAGCCACCCAAGAACAATGTCACAGCATCACAAGCAGAGCTCACTGCCATTGTACCCTCCCCGTGACACATGGACACAGATGCATTATCACCTCAGAATGCGCCTGCCAAATCGGTCCAACATGAACTGGCTACAAGGAGACACCAAACAAACCCAACACAAGTGAGGGTCCTGTTATCAAAAAAAATCTTGACATTTCAGAAATGTAAATTGTCCAGATGGTTTAATGATGGAGTACTAGCATGCCCAAAGTCCAAGGAGGGTGGGAGGGGGTGGGAGACAGACAGACAGACAGACGGAGAATGACAATCATCACACAAAACAAAAGACTAAGGAACTGTCCTAGGGTAAAGGATATGAAAGAGATCTGACAGCTGAATATGATGCATGACCTAGAGCTTTCTTTTGTTATAAAAGACTTTGAGATTGAGGCAGTTTCTAAAGTCTATAGATTAAAAGATAATAGGAGGTATTTCCAAGGGAGGAAAAAAAAATTTTAAAACATTTAAAGGTGTTAGTACAGGCAATCCTAAAGCAGACTGGGACGTTGTGAACGGGAAAAGGGGTTAGAAGGAATTAATTCCAGGTTGAGGAGACATCCAGGAAGCCAGTGGGGATGAGGAGCTGCATGTGAGCAGGTTCTAGAGAGAGGGCTGGAAGCCCTCAAGGAGACAACACAAGGAAAGGTCTTAGGGGGCAGGACCAGGAAGGGCAAGTGGGCGTGGCCTGGAAGCGCTAGTGGGCGTGTCCTAGCAGTGAGGGTGGGCGGCTTACTAAGAGGCAGGAGGCAGGGTGGTAAAAATGGGCACCCAGGTCTGGGCCAGTTACAAAAGGCTTTCAGCACTCCACCAAGGCACTGGGCTGTGTCCTGAATGCAGGGGGTGGACAGTGAGGAAGAGCAAGCTCTATGTGAAGGAGGCCTCAGGTGAGTGCTACTGTATCTGGAGGTGAATAAGATGCTAAGGGCTTTAGCAAATGCCTTTCTGGAGGAGCTGAAAGCTGCATTTACACTCCCTGGAAGGCAGCTACAGGCTGGTTTCCATCCTGGGATTCCAATTTGCCATGCATGGCAGAGGCCACTGAACACCTAGCTGATCAACAGAGGTGGCTCCAGGCTGAGTTGGAAGGTGGGGCAGGGATGGACTGCGCACAGCCAGGAGTGAGGGGATAGCCATCTTTGCAAATTCAGAAAACCAGCTACGTTTCACCTGACTTGGCCAACTTGGGCTCCTCCAGCCCCCCAACCCCTGACTTCCCGAGATCTCAACCTGTCCGCCGCCTTGCGGAGCTCTAGCCAGGCCTGCTGTGATGTCGCCTCAGGAGGCCCAAAGCCTGGTCATAAATTTGGTTCTTTATTGCACCGCACTTGGGCATTGTAAAGCAAATTGAGGCAATCCATCCACAAATATTTGCCCAGTGCCCCTGTGTGCTAAGAGGCTGAGGTGAAAGGAAAAGGGGAACAGGACAGGATAGGAAAGTACAGAATTTATGTTGTGAGGAAGCTTTTCCTTGCCAGAGTTGAGCTCAGTGCAGCCACACTAGATAGGGCTTTCTCTCTCATCAGATCTGAAAGGGAAATGTTACCGTGAAGCCTTCCAGGCTTCAGGAGGAGGTGAAGGAGCCTCATGAGCCCTGTGGGAAAGGCTCCCATACAGTCTGGGCATTTTCCCCAGGACACCTGCAGTGTCTCCTGAGCCGCTCTCCAGCTGGTGATGGTAGTGATGAGGAAATGCTAGTCCTTTATGCTGTCTCTCTGATCCCAACATGGCCCCTGCAAGGGAGTTTGCTTCTGCTAAGGGAAGCAGGGTTCAGAGAGGTTGCTGCGTTCCTCCATAGCCCCACTGCTAGTTAGGAGCAGAGCCAGGATTTGAGTTCAGATCTTCTTGTCTATCCAGGCCTTTTCCAGCATTGTCCCAGCTCCCATGGCTTCCAAGTGGGAAACATGTTCCTGGTGAATGGGCAAAAGCGTCCCCCACTTAGTAGATCTCAAATTTGAGCATGCATCAGAATCACCAGGAAGGGGGGCCAGGGAGATAGCTCCGTGGCACAAGTGCCTGCCCAACAAGTGCAAGGTCATGAGCTCGAACCCCAGTCCCGCCAAAAGAAAAAAGAAAAAAAGAATCACCAGGAGGGCATACCAAAGTCAGATTAAGAGGATCATGTTTGTTTTTTGTTTTGTAGGACTGGGGTTTGAACTCATGACCTTGCACCTGCCAGGCAGGCACTTGTGCCATGGAGCTATCTCCTCACGGTATGGGTGGGGGGGGGGGAATGGGCTGGGAGTAGGGCTGGACATGGAACAAACCCAGTTTGCTATACATGCTGTGGTCCTGGGGCCCCACTCTAAGGTCTTCTGCTATCTGGTAGCAACTAGGACTCTACTGCCTCCCCTGTTCTTACTGCCTGGTTCTTCACTTGGGCATCTCCAAATTCCACCAAGCACCTGCCTTTCTTCTGCAGAGCCTACCCAGGGCTGCAGGGTGTGCCCTCACACATGCAGTTGTTCCCAGGCCTCTCTCTTCCCAGCCTGCTGCTCTCCCTCCAACCCTGGGGTCCTCACCACGCTTCCCTGGGCCCCGCTGACCTGGGCTTCTCTGTGGCCTACACTTTCCCTTCTTCACGTGTGGCTGTGATCTCCGTTGGCTCTGACACCTCATCTTCAGGACTTTGGGTTGGGAATGAGTAATGTTCTCCAGGGTGATGGGAGTTGAAGATTGAACAGGGAGAGTTAGAAAGATACGCTTTCCAGCAACTCAGTCACCTTCCCGGGTCAGGGAGAGAGCCTCGAGGCTATTTAGATTTGGAGGAGGTCATTTTGGAGAAGCAGAAGGAAACTGACACTGAGATTCAGTCCTGTGTCAGACCCACGGCCTGAGGTTTAATACGTGTTGGCATATTTACCCTTCATGGTGACCCCCTCGGTGGTCACGATTGGAGCAAAAGAGAAAACAGAGTCCAAGCTCAATGAAGAGTCATGGTTGCACCCCTCGCCCGTGGTGGAACCAAGATCTTAACCAGCTCTGCCTGTTTTCTTTCCTCAGTCACAGACCAAACCATTTATTAGGCCTCAAACCAGACTGTGAGTTAAGCTCACCATAGGGCTTACCAAGAGATGCTCGAGTCATTATTCAGGGCTCCATTGCCATCAAGCCAGGGGGTGGGGGTCCAGCTAGAGAAGCCATGGGGTCCCAGGGAAGACCTTGTCAGTACCTGGTGAGAAGGTCCAAGGGCTAGGGATGTGCTGAGTGAGAAGCAAGCGTCACTAGGAGGAAGCTGAGGTGAGCAGGACTCCAGGACCTCCGAGGAAAGACAGCAGCAGCAGCCTGCAGCCTCACTCAGGCAAAGCCAGTCAGAGCTGGTCTCGAGAGCCATGGCACGCCTCCCTGCTCAGGCTTGGACCCTGCCCTGCTGGTTGGTCAAGTGCCACCTTGCTGCTGAGCCTTGTCCTAGGTGTTGACAGTACTTTTAGAGTTATTTTTAAAATAAAGCAGCCTTATTTCCAAAGAGCTCCCAGCTCAGGTATGGGTGGAAGCATTCGACTGAACACAGCCAGGTGAGGAAGTTCTTTAATGTGGCACTTTGTAACTTAGAGCCCCAGTTCGTGTATACACAGGACATCCAGTGACCTTCACAGAGACATTGCTGCAGGTGGGAGAGGAAGTTACATCTGTCCTTGTATGCCTGGCCTCTCATGGGCCCTCGGCACAGCCCCAGGACCGCAGCAGAGGGCTGAGCAAAACTTGTTAGGTGTGCAGTGGGTGCTCTTTGCGCAGAGAGGCAGGAAGGCAAGGAGGTCCCTGGAGGTGGCACTTGACCACGGAGCTATCTCCCCAGCCCCCTAGTCATTCTTATAAATATCCAGGCAAGGACTATCCCCCTGGGCCACTTCCCCTGTGCTGCAGTTTTAGCTTTAGCTAGGAGGAGCACAGGGGTGCTAAGACCAGCCACTTGGACTTCCCCAATCCAATCTGCAAAGTTCCAACTTTTTAACATCTGTCCTCTTACTACGACAGCTCCCTCCAGAGAAGCCAGTGGATCTAGTTCACCAGCTTCTCAGGACTGATAGAGCTTGCTTGGGGACAAAGATCTCTTCTTCCTGTCTGTCCATCTCTGTCTTCCCCTCCCCTTCCCATCTTTCCTCCTTAATGGCTATTTCCATGGTCAGTCATGGAGTGACCATGAGAAACCAGGATGGACAGAGCCGGAGCCATAAACCGAAGAGGTTATCTGCCCTCCCTGAGTAAGGGAAAGCACGTCTTGGTCTGGCGTCGATGAGAAATTGATTAGCAAACCAGAGGGGAAGGAGCTCGCAGTGCGTGTGTGAGCTGGTGAGCAGTGAGATGGCAGATTCCAGGCGGAGATGCGGCAGGATGGCTTTACCCTAACAGCCCAGGGACCTGGATCTGGATCTGGGAACACCTGAGAGGGTGCTGGGGAGGGAACATGGACATCAGCTAGGGGGACCTCGCTGGGCCGGGACCAGAGGGGCATGCAGAAGGAGGTGCAGTGTGGGTGTGACTCTGCCCGCTGCATCCTCCACAGTGGGTTCCTGGACAGCACCACGTGGAGCGACCTCTTCAGCAGACCCCAGCTGAAGCAGGTGGTCCTGGCCATCCTTCTCCCCGCAGCACCAGGGGATGGTAACACAGGCACACGAAGCCTCAAGAAAGTCAGGGGAACCAGCAACGCACTCTCCCACTGTCACCACCACACACTTGCTCACATCACCTGTGTGGCCAGCCTCAGGGTCCCCAGGATGAGTCGCAGAGGGCCTTGGAGGAGGAAGGACCCGGATGTCGTGCACCATATGGTGGTACAGATTTTAACAAGGAAGGAACTGGAAGCCTGGAAACCTCAGATGGACCCAGATTGTAGGCTGAAAGCCAAGTGTGGTGGAGCATACCTGTAATCCCAGCACCGCGAGAGGCTGGGGCAGGAATTAGAGCCCCACCTAACCAATCTACCAGGACTCTGTCTCAAACTAAAACTAAGCTGGACAAGTGCTTGCCTGGCAAGTGCAAGGTCATGAGTTTGAACCCTGGTCCTACAAAAAAAATAAATAAATAAAAATAAGCTGGGTGTGGTGGTGCACTCTTGTAATCCCAGCACTTGGGAGGCTGAGGCAAGAGGATCAGTGTGAGTTTGAGACCTGGTCTACAAAAGTGAGCTCAAGGCTAGCCTAAACTGCTGAAGTGCATAGCAAGACTCTGTCTCAAAAAAGACACACACAAAAAACAACCCTAAAAATAAAGAGATGGGGCTAGTGAGATGGTTCAGTGGTCTAAAGCGCCTGCTTAGGAAAGCTTAGGCAACCGCAGGGACCACAGTTCAATCCCCGGCACCACATGCTGTGCCAGCCCCACCCCCAGGGCAGGCTGAGCTGGTCATAATAAATAATAATAAAAGAGATATAGCTTGGTGGGAGGTTTTGATAATTATTCACAGTGCTCCCGCTGAAGGGCAAGTCCATGCCCAGAGGGTGGGTACAGTGATAACAAGGCCAACTCCTACTTGCCCACATCAGAGTGACAGTTCAAATAAACCCACCACCCAGTTATCATGACAACATTTGCAGTGGTTTTGATTTTTGTTTGTTTGTTTGTTTGTTTGTTTGTTTTGCTTTGTTTCGAGACAGGGTCTCACTATGTAGCCCCAGGCTGGCCTTGAACTCACTTTGATCCTCCTGTCTCAGCCACCTGAGAGCTGGGGTTACAGGTATGCACCATCACGCCTGGCTAGTTTGGTTTTTTAATTGAGATAAAGTTCAAATAACATAGGATTAACCATTTAGAGTATGAAGTTCAGTGGCATTCACAGCTTTCACAGGGCTATAAGGCTACCGCCTCTGTCACGTTTTACAGCTTTTCCACACCCTGTGGTGGTTCTGATGCCCCCGTTACCAGTGAGTTCTTAAGGCTCAGGAAAGAGAAGGGACTGATTCAAGGCCCCAGGGTTAGGATCAGAGCCGAACCCAGCCACTCTCCCTGCTGTGGGAGAAGGGAGCTGAATGTGTCAGGCTTGGTATCTTACCCAGACGCCTCTACTACTACCAGGCTCCCCCAGGTGGCCCTCCCCAGCCTCCCAGGGTTCTCATTAGTGGCCAGGTGAAGGTCTGGGCTGCCTTCTGTAGCAGAAGCGTAACCTTCATGTTGCCATAACCACTGGGCAGCTCGTTCCTCTGAGCCCAAGTACCAGAGGGAAATGCTCTTGCATCCTTTCTCTGACACACTCCCGGTGCAGGCTGATCGCACTGGGCCAGCCTCTCTGGTGTCGTGCCATTCTGGGCCAACCAGCCACATTTCCCCTTCAGGCATCTCAAGTGGGAGCCAACCCAGCTCCAAAAACTGCAGGATGTGACCCAGGGACACCCTACACACACACACACACACACACACACACACACACACACACACACACACTTGACCTCAGGGGAGAAACAGCACACTCCCACTGTGATTGGCCCAATTTTAAGGTCACATAACAGCTGCAATGCAGATATTAAATCTCTTGGTGCCAATACATGTCAATCAAAAGGATTGGCATCTTGTTAAATATCAGAAGTAAAATCCTATATATAGCATAATTCTGCTCAGAAAAAAAATATGTCTCTATGCAGAAAAAGGGCATCCATGCTCCTAAGGCATGTACATGTTTTCATAAGAAAAAAATCAAAAAGATACAGTGTTAACGGTAGGGTTGGTCTTCCCTATTTAGTGCGATTTAGAGTGCTTTTTTCCTTCTGCTTATTTTCATGTTTGCTGCTTCTTTCTGTAAAAAATGTGGTAGGAAAAGAATAATGAAGTGGAAAAGAATTTCAGGAGTGCTGTTTCCCTCAGCTGAGCTTCATGACACAATTAATTGTGTGTAAGTTTGAGGTATGATAAAAACACAGGAACTGTTAAAAAAAAAATTAAATATTATGTAGTAAAAGAAAAACTGCCATTGGTCTCCTCAGAACGCCCCCCTACACTCCCAACACATCAGCCAATGATTCTTGCCACTTCTGCAAGCCATCGTAGAGGCCCCCTTGTATGAGGCTTTATCCAGGCTGTTTTGGTGCCTCTATGCCCAGAATTAATTCTAAATGTTTTCCTTTCATGGTCATTTCTAGTTTTGG
>PVKN010009870.1:0-17617 GCA_004027915.1 Capromys pilorides
CGGGAAGCTGTTGTTGCTGGGCGCCCGGTCTTGTTACTGTCAGGTCAAGGGTGTACAAAGCCCATCTCTCACCAAGTCAGCAGGCCAGAGCAAGCAGCAGTGAATATTTTATTCTCTTGAAGTCTGACTTTTGAAGGAGGCGTGAGGAAGAAGGCACATTGGACTGTCCCAGCCCTGGAGTTCTTTCTGTATCAAGAGCCACCTTATTCAGTGTCTTCCTCGGGCAATTTCAGGCCCCCACCTTTGAAATTCAAAGATCCCATCTCCAGTAAAACCCCAGCTGGTGCCCACTTAACAATCCACTGGGCTGCTGAATCGAGACAGAGATTATTAAACAGAGATTATTATTATTATTATTATCATTACTATTATTATTAGGTAGGTAGGGACTTGCTGTAATGAATCTTATTGGGCAATAGGTCCCTTTGGCAAGAGCCCAACACTGCTGCTTCTTTCTCCCACGGTGCGGGTACAGTACAGAGGTAGGCGCTGGCCTCCTTCGGCAGAGCCTTTCCAGCCGAGGAGAACACGGCTGCTTTAGATGTGCTCACCAGCAAGCCGGAGGAAGCCGGAGCCTCCCCGCTCGGGGCTCAGCCTTCCAGAGGTGATTCGCTCTACTGTGGTTCTGTATTTGACATGATTTATTTGTGAGTCAGAGATTCCATGAGTTGATAAAATGTTTAGTGCTTCTATAAAAGCCCACGTGGTAATTTCCCTTTGTACCCAAGCGTTTCCACTGAGAGCTGCGCTCCACATAGACTGAGCATTAAAGAACAGAACCACAGCCCACGTAACCTTCTCCTGCCCTGCTCACTGTGAAGCCCCTGTCCTCCTCGAAGGTTGCGCCAGTCCCTGCCCAAACTCTATTTCCATCTCTTGCTCTCCGTTATCTTGCCGGGTGACCTTTTCTTTACCCACTCCACTGGCTAGCACCCCAACAATACTTCATACACCCACTCTGAAATACTTGTTTCCAATAAAACGTGGACTCATGGACTTCCTCTGTAGGATGCATAATACATATCCTAGGCCTTCCAGACAACAGGATCTCTGTAAAAATTATTTAACTATGTCCCTGTAGCATGAAATAGCCACAGACAATGAAAGTGGCTTTTTTCCAATAAAACTTTATTTATAAAGTTAGCAGTGGGGCAGATTCGGCCACTGGTTGTGGTTTTTCAATCTATTACAAAACAATGCATATGAATAAAGCCAGTCATCCTATGGCTTCCCTCAATAATGTATTAACAAATCATCTTGCTTTTTTTTTAAAAAATGATTTTTCATGTAATACCAGGCACATGAGAATGTCTATATTTACTTTTAAAGCTGCTTTGGAGACACAGCTAGAGTTGTACTGCAACCTTTTCTATATATTCACCATACTCTGTCAATTGAAGGCAATAATTAGAGTCCACATATTCATGCATTCATTTCATGCCAACCACACGCTGGCCACTGAGGTCACGCTGTTGGTCCATTCATCAGTGTTCCTCACTTCACTTTTCTTCTCACAGCGCACGGTGTAATTTTGTTTACCACATTAGGCTCAGTAACAAGATTTTTCTCTACCATGAATACACAATCAAAAGAGAAGGCCAATATTCACTTACTAAGTTTGGCCCAGGGACATCTGCAAAGAGGCTTCAGAACAGAAACACGATGTCTCTGGTTCTTTCCTCCAGTCTCCTGAGTTCAACTTTGCACAAATTCCTTGTCATTGTGGTAACATAAATACGACTTCATTAACATGGCCATTCTGATCCCGGTAAACAAGTTTGTTTACACTTGAGCTCCACTGGAGAAGGAAGTCACAGAAAAAAGTTCAGGGTAGGAGGCCCTGCCTGTTTCAGTAAGGCAGCTTTGACAGAATCCCCGACAGGCACCTCCTTTACACAAGCTGCCATTCAGCTGCCTGGGGTTAATGAGAGTTCGGGGCGTTTGCCTGCTAAAAAGGGACAACGCCACTTATAATCAAGGCTGGTCACAGTTTTATATAATGACATGTGTCGGTGCCGTTTGTACCACTTTCTTCTAATCCCTTGTGCCTTCGATCCCCTAGTGGATCTAAGAAGGATAAATCAAGCCCCATGGTGGTGACTTTTGATATCTGCTTAGCTATCAGTTAAATCTTTTCTTTCTTTGATTTATAATTAGATGTCAAATACTTCTCGAAGATGACAGAACCTGGAAAGACATGGTTCCCAGTGCTTATCTGTGACTGTGAGAAAGAGAAAGTCTAATTGTCACACTGGAAAAACAGTGTGAGGATGTCACGCTCTCCTGCTGTGGAAGTGGAATGCTAGCTGCTCAGCCGTGAGGAAGAAGGGCCATCGATGTCCAGCTGCCTTCCCAATGTGGGTTGGTTGTGGGGTGCTGAGGTCTTCTCCCAGAAAAAAAAAAAACAGAGGGAAACCGAGGTGCTTGATGTTGCATAAGCTGTGGCAATACTTGGTGGCAATACTCAATGTGGGTGTGGAGCCCTGGGCTTCCCTTGCCTGAATAGAGGAGATGCAGACTATGGCCCGTCAAACACTTCCCAGCTCAAGGCTGGGCCCTTCCTCTGGGGTGGTCAAGCCTGGGCCTGGTCCTTGGGGCACCTGCTCCTTAGGGCAGCCAGAGGCTCACATCTTGCTATCCTGGGAATTGAGAGAAATCCCTGCAGGTAACAGTGTGGAGCCAGATACCAGGATGGTTGCTCCAAGAGTCAGCTGGGTGGGAAAAGGCTCCAGGCAGGGGGAAGGGATGGAGTAGGAAGGAGATCTCTGATTTGCATGAGGAGAACTCGTGAGAACACAGGAGTCAGTGCTGTAAGCCGTGGGGCTGCGGACCCTGAGATGAGATGAGCGATGGGGGCCTTGCCTGTGTCCCAGGCAGGGTGGTTTCCTCCTTCAGTCCTTTTCCTGGAAGGTCAGCTTCAGCTAGAAGAGGCAAAGACAGCAACAAATCCTGCAGGAAGGGGGCACAGCACCAACTGAAGAAGGCTTATGGGTGCAGGTGGACTTCCAACAATGGGGATCTGAAGCCACCTCACTCTAATTTCTGTAGGAAGAAATCATGATTGATCTAATGCCCTGGGGTCACACTCTTTATTGGGCAGGGAGTGTTGAGTGTCAGAGTTAAGGGGGGAGGGGGAGAGAGAGAGAGACAGAGAGAGAGAGACAGAGAGAGAGGTTAGAAGAAGGAAATGGTGGAAAGCATCAAAGATGACCCCTCACACGCACGTCTGTTTGGCCTAATAAATAACTCAGCAGGGAATATTTAGAGACAAATCCTTCACTATGGATCTAGGTTATCTGACATTAAGATTTCCTTCTTATGTTAGACTGGGCCAATACATCATGCACAGACAACTCCAGGGTTCTTATCCTGTGGGCTCAGAGGTTGAATAACGTAAGATTTATACCTTATCTGAGCTTCAGCCTACCAGTAAGTGCCCAGGAAGGCACAAAAGATCCACAGGACTAGGTTTAACTCAGATGGGACTTTGTAACTGGTAAGAAGACAAAGCTTCAAGCCCTAAGCAGCTTTTGGTCCCTAGGAGAGGCAAAACAAGCCAAGCAATTCCTTGGTATGACAGTAGTAGTTTACCAGATAGTTCTATACATTTAATTTATGTGTTACATATCCTATAAATCACTAGATCCTTAAGAGTTCCATGAGGTTTGTACTATTACCATTTCCTATTTTAAAGACTAGGGAGCATTATAAAGAGGTCAAGCAGTTTAGTCACTCTACACTTCCTCCAGTGGCAGGCTGGGGATTCTAACTGCCTGATGGCCTCAGAAGGAGAATGAGAATGAAGATCAACCAGCATCAAAATACACATCTGTCTAATCCATCTTTGTAGGAGTGTCTCCCATTTTGCAAATGGGGAACCTACTGGGAGAGGGATGCAACTGGTGGAAAATCCAGATGCCCCCATATTATCTTGGCAGAGTCAAGGTTCCAGGTCAGGTCTGTCTGGCTCACAGTCTGTCTCTCCCCACCACTCCCATGGCTAAACTTCCTGAGCCCATTCACAGTCCATGATGTCTGACTTCTTGAGCCCTGAGCATTTATTCCCGTTTACAGGAAAAGGTAAGATTTCTTGAGAGTTAAGGCCCATTTGGAAAGGCTAAAGAAGGGTGAGATTTTATAGCCCCAGGGAAGCAGCATCCTGTTCCTTGTCACCATCCTCTGGCCACTCAGAGGACTGGCTTTGGGCTATGAAGAATGGTCAGGTCTTGATGAGACAGCTACTGTGGGCTTAGCTTGTTTCTTAATCCAAATGTGTGAAGTAGAGTTTAAAGGCTCTGCAGAGAGCAGAGTTTTGAACTTGTGGACTAGCAAGAGGACAGTCTGAGTAGCTGCTGCAATACATGCTGAGTATAAGTTGTCACTCATGGATGGAGTCGGATTGAGACAGCTGTCAGTTTAGCATGGATTGCTGCATGTCAGGTGCCCAACATTCTTGAGGTAGGGAACACCTTGGAGATTCTGGGAGCCAGAGCTGGCAAAACTGAATTTGGTGGAAATCCAGTAGCCAAAGTCAGATGCATTCTGGAACAAAACAGGGGCAACAAACAAAGTTAAGGAAGCATCAAGGAAGAGTGGGGTAATTGCTAAGGTCGGACCAGCCTGTGAATGGAAGGGAACTTCAAGTAACAAGTAGGAATTCTAGAAATTATACAAGTACCAGACATAACACTTGAAGTGTGACTTGTTTCTTTTCCTTCTGGAAGTCTCTATCAGGGCTCTTCAGGATTACTGTGGCCAACTTGTTCCACAGTGGCCTTGAGGACTGTTTAGTCTAGGGCGATACTATCTTCAATGACAAACAAGCCTTCATTTTACTAATTTATTTGTTTATTTATTTATTTAATGTTATGGCCAGCTCAGCCTGCCCTCGGGGTGGGGCTGGCACAGCATATGGTGCCGGGGGTCTAACTGCAGTCCCTGCAGTTGCCTAAGCTTGCCTAAGCAGGCACGTTAGACTGCTGAGCCATCTCGCTGGCCCTAAGCCTGTCATTTGAATGAACAGTATAAAGGTTATTTACCATGGTTATTTGACAGTCCAGTGCAAGTGTCCTAATCAACAGTCATCTCTCCTCTCGCCCTTTTTGGTTTCCGTATTCATGAAGGAAATCATTTGAAGAAATCTACTCAAGGAGCCAGGCACACAGACTCCTCCCAGCTTGCAGCTCAACATTTCCACAAAACTTCTGAATGCTCTGTATGGAGAAAGAGCACATGGGAGAGAGTTTGGATTCTAAGAACCACCTGTGCCTTCCGTGTGAACTCCTCTCCCTGGAGATCACCATAAGCTCAAGGCAAGACAGGAGAATATGTTCAAACCATGTGCCTAAGAGGAAGGGCACATAGCCTGGGAAGACAGTCTCTGAGACAAGCCCAGGATCCACCCCATTCTTCACAGCTCATTCAGGTGTCACCCTCAGGGTCTGTTCCTTGATCAAAAGCACTTTCTAACCCAGAGCTTAAACAGCCACTGAACTAAATTCTGAGTGTGCCATTATTCTCTAAACAATTAGTCTATTGAGTCAATTTAGAGTCTTGCACTTATCAGAGGGAGAGAGGACAAAGAACCCAATCATCTTTCTTCCTTCCAAAAAAGCCCAGCAACATAAGGACATTTGGCCAATATGCTTTGGGTTACTCACCTATAAAACAGAGATAAAAGTATCTATTTCACAAAACTATGCAAAATGAAGAGTTAACATATGTAAAATGCTCACAATACCTGGCTTAGATTAAATGCTCAATAATAGAGGGCTATAAGGCAGGATGGTAAAAATAAGCAAAAGGAAAGGAAGAGGGGGAAAAGGAAGTTTCCCTGAAGCCGAAGGCTCCTCATAGCAAACTTTTTCCAGGAATTTTTCTTTATTGCTCACCGGTAAGACTTAATCACAGAATCTCACATAGCTGCAAGAGAGGCTGCGAAATGCAGTTTTAATTTGTTAGGATCTATACGCTTGGATAAAAATCAGGGTTTTTTATTACTGTGCAAGGAAGGACAATGGATATTAAGGAAACACTAATAGTTTCTGCTATAATCACCAGCACCACAGATAAAGTTCATTTGTTTTCCAGGGATTGGACAAAAACCTCTGGCTTAAATGCCAGAAGTGAGAGACCTGAGGCAGTCTTAGCCAGGACTGTGGAGCCTTGACAGTTTTCCTTCCTACATGTATCATGTATCATCAGGGAAGCCCAAAAGGGAAACCATTAGGTTCTGAATGCCAGGTGTTATTCCTTTGTGACTTGAGCTCCCTGCATCATGTGTGGCATCCATCAGGAAATGTGTGGGGCTCTAAAAGCTCTTCCACCATGCCCTTCCCTTTGGGAGCTGGTCAGTCATGGACCAAAAATGTTAGCCCAAATACATCTCTTCATGTTGCAGGTGTCAGGTATTTTGTCTCAGCAACAAAGAAAGTGACACCATGTTCATGTGTTGAAGTCATGACCCTTGTACCTGCCAATGTGATATTGTTTAGAAATAAGGTTGTTGCAGATTAATTAGTTCAAAGGAGCTTTTGCTGGGTAGGCCTCTACTCAGAGTGACTGATGCCTTTTCGAAGGAAGGTTTAGACACCCGCAGGAGAACACCATAGATAGATATATAGGCAAGGCATCTATAGTCAAGAAATACTGGTGTTTGCCAGTGAACTACCACAAGTTGGAAGAGAACATGGGGCCTTCTCATGCTTCCCAGAAGGAACCAGTATAACCAGTGTCTTGATTTTAGACTTCTGGCCTCTAATAAACAAATGTTTATTGTTAAAGCCAAGAGGCCTGTGGCACTTTGTCATGACAGCCCTAATAAACTAGTATGCCTGGCCTGGCCCCACTCACTGGCAGGCTTTGAGCAGCCAAGCCTTGCCCCGGCTCTGCAAATGAGAGCTTCATAGTAGGTCGCAGGTCTGAGCTCCGTCTCCAGTCTCCATCGTGTTCAGGGCCCAGCCCCTCACCCTTGCTGTATCTTCACTCCGCTTAAGACCTAGGTCTTGCTCCCCGAATCACAACAGGTACTGTAATCAAAACACTTGCATGAACCATGGTATTGCAGGGCCAAGCATCCACTTCAAGAATCCTCTTCTTACTGTGCTGTTCACAACCACAGAGTGAATATTTCAGAGGAAGCCAGAGTCTCTCGCCTTCCCTCGGGCTTTATTTGTGCAGCAAAGTGAAATACACTTGAGCATCCTCTTGCATAGTCCGGCTACCACTGACAGTCACATGGAATAATTAGACCACCTTTCTTGGGGGAGAGGCTCAGACAGAATCAAAGAAAAAAGTGGGTTCTTGGCTCGCCGCCTCCTGAGAATGTGTGGATGTGGCTTTCTGAGTTTGGACTATCTCGGCAACTGAAATTCTAAAATACCTGGCTTGTGAACGCAAGAAGCCTTGCTCTTCATCTACAAAGTACTTTTCAGTAACTGAATTAAGTGAGTTTACTGAGACTTTAGGGCCATAGGAAAGATGTAAAATGAAAAGATATGCAAGTGTTCTGATCGTATCCAAAAGAGAAGTCCCATAACAGAAAAGCTTCCAGGCCACCCTAGCAGAGGTGCAAATGCTGGGCACCTCAGCCCTTCTGGGGCAGCCAAAAGAGCAAAGATTTGCTTCCCTGAAGAACTCCCCAAGAATTCTCAAGCTCAGCATATTTGCTTTTGGATTTAGAAACTGATGCAGGGCTCACAAAGAAAGTCCCGGCATATCCAGTTTCACAGAAGTGGGGTGACTAAAGGGCGTCAAGAGGAAGAGGAGAGGAAGGGCCACCGCTGATGGGACAGCATGCGGGAAGGAAGGCGTGATCCTGAAGGTCCACACTTGGGGCGAGGAGAGCGTCTTTCTCTAGATTTAAGCAAGTGCTTAAGTGGCTGCCATGAGCAGCTGAAGCAGCCTTGAAACGGCAGAGAGTACCAATGAACGACCCTAGAGGGGCATCTAGAGGACAGTCCCCAAGTGTCGGTTTCCATCCAGGGAGAAAGGAGGGCACAGGCGACAGCAGGAGGACTGCCCC
Organism: Capromys pilorides; assembly: GCA_004027915.1. Lineage (NCBI taxonomy): Eukaryota > Metazoa > Chordata > Mammalia > Rodentia > Capromyidae > Capromys > Capromys pilorides. The sequence goes on from PVKN010009870.1 coordinate 8,024, forward strand.
CAGCACCACCTGGCGAGGTGGCATGGCAGTGAGAGGTCACTGCCTTTCTCCTGCTGGGCCTGATGTCCGCCCCACCTGGGCTGCCACGCCAAGTTCTGCAGCCCCACGGAGTCACAGTGACATGGGCTCCTCCACGCCGGGGGAGCCACACTTGGTGTTGAGAGGACGGTGGGAGCATGTTCCCCTGCCGCTGGCCGCGGTGGGAGGCTTCATTACAGAGGAAGGACCCGAGGGGAACAAAGGGCAGGGAGGTGCATTCCACGTTGCACCCGAGTTTAATTTTCTTTTTTTTTTTTTTAATTTTCAGATGAATAATTCAGTGGCTATGCCAAGGTTGAAATATTTTTCTGTTTTCAGTAAGATGTGAGAAAAGGAAATGAATTTTAATGAAATGTTTTGGTTTACTTTATCAGAGGCTTCCAGTGTGGTGGGATTCCCACGCCCTAAACAGATGTCAGCTGTTTTATCCTCTCCCTTGCAAAAGGCAGCAGAGAATGTCGCGGCTGCTCTGCTAGGCCCGGCTGCATCTCCTCATTTCCCGGATGGACGGGGCCACCCACCCGTGTGCACAGGGCTGGCAGAAGACGGAAGCTGTGCGAACGTCCCAGCCGTTCCGAAACCAGAAACCACCAGTGCTGATCATGCTGTCATCACTGGTGCGGACTGACAGGACTCCATAGGCGAGAGCAGCCACCTGCTCCGAGTTCGGAGCCTGAACATCCCGGCGTGGCTGGGCAGCACGGCGCTTGGCACGTGACCAAGCTCTCTGCACCTACCAGGAAGCACTGAAGCATCTACATGATTCTATAAACCGATCCTAAGGGAGGTGCAGAAATGCAGCAAGATCTCTAAGAAGAGGACAGAGCTGTCAGGTGGAGGTGATGTCACAGACCTCACAGAATGTACCAGAACATAAGCTAATTGATAGCTGCAGGCTCAGGACATGTTTTCGAGAAAAAAAAATATCTCTGAACAAAGTTGGCAACCGACAGACCACATGGATTCTCTTAAGTAGATTGCTGATAGGATTCCTCATGATTCACAAAGCACCTTCCCGAATGGGCTGTCATCAATAGATCAAGCCAAGGAGTGTTTTGCCGAGCACTTCCCATGGGTTAGAAGAGAGCCAGTTTGAGGAAAGGGGAGATGGATGGAGAGGCCGAGATAACCAGACCCCACCTGCGAGGCTTATGAACATGAGCCTGCCCAGGCAGTGCCTTGCATGACAAACCCAAGAAAGTCTGCAATCCGGTGCTCCTTCTCAACCGCCACTGCCCAGGAGTTACTTGTTTAGAGCCCCAAGTAAGTAGCTAAATAGAGACAAGGCGGCTGAAGGGACTCCGTCAGAAAGGATTTGTGTTGCTATAGGGAGCTCACCATAATTCTCTGTTTGCGTGATTTGCCGCTGAAGGTTTTCAGGTCACGTTCTGCATCCTGTGCAGAGCTCTCCTGGTCTCTCCAGTGATTTTGAGGGGGCATTGGACTTCACAGTCCCAGCCCCCGAAAACTGTGCTTGCTCTGCTTCTCCTGCTCCTTTGGAGGAAGGAGGTGGTTGAGCAGGCAGAAACATGCAAAGTGAATGACTCTGAATGAAAGCAAACCGGAGCCTCCTTTCCCAGCCTCTTTCCCAGGCCTGGCTGTCTCACAGGGGAAAGGGCTGAGATTGCCCTGAATGGAATGCTGCTGCATTACCTTCTGCTCGGTAGCCAGCCAAAGGACACATGCTGTTCATTAACTTGCAATTTCCTCTCTGCCCCAGGCCCTGACCCCAGTGGCATCCCTGTCCTGGGTCAGGCTTTCGTCCCCGCTACACATGCCATTGTCCATCTGCTGTGCAGCGTTTAATCAGCCCACCCTGCGTTGTGGCAGAGCAGGAATCTCAAACCCTCTCGAGGCTGAGAGGATGGTGGAGGGGACCTCGGAGCCCAGCAGGCTTTTGCAGGTGTCCTGCAATATGGCCATCGCAGGAGGTAGATGGGGTAGGGGATCTGGCTGCTGCTGATATGGTTCACTCAGGGCATGTAGTGGGCCAGGAAGGAATGAAAGACCAGGAGCCCCCGTGTGGGGTAACTAAGGGGGAACGAATCCAAAGGACCTGTAGGGTGAAACACACCCCCGAAGGAGGCTCCCCTCCTGCTCCCTGCCATTAGACAAGCCAATGATGACATTTATAGGGGAAAAACAAACAGGCAAGACTGGACAGGCAGACTGAGGGGCTGGGAGGGATGCAGCCAGGCGAACCAAGCGCGCCAGGTGTCAGGCACCTCAGAGCCTGCACATGGCAACAGCGAGGAGATGGTCACCTATCTTAGCCCCTTGCCTGTTTCCCTGGCAAAGTCCCTGAGACTGGGTAGTTTGTAAAGGAAGGACTTTGTGGTGGCTCCCGGCACAGGAGGCTCAGAAGCCTGTGCGCCAGGTGCCAGCGAGGAACGGCTGCTGCTTCAACTCCTGGTGGGAAATGGGAGGAAAGGCAGGCGAGTGTGGAAGGGCAGGGCGAGAGGAGAGGCAGCCGCGGGTGTGCCAGCCTGAGCCATTGGTGATTAGCGCAGCCGCGGCGAAGTGAGAGCTCGCTCGCTCGAAGGAGGCATCAAGCTTCCTGGGACCGCCTCAGCTGCGCAGGGGCTTGCCGCTCGCGTCTCCACGAGGCTCAAGCCACACCCAGTCCAGCGCACCAAGCGCCCCTCAAAGTCCAGAAGCTGACCCCCAGATATAGAAGGATTTAGACGTTGACATTTTAAACAAATGGTTCTCCGTCCAGCGGACAGTCATTCGATAGGAAGGCAAAGCTCCATGCGCACTGGAGTTCAAATGGGGGAAGGAGCTGTGTGAAGAAAGAACAGGCAAGTTTCTTTGCAAACTCAGAGTAGAAATGGCTTCCTGCCATGTAAAGAGCCAGAAACTATTAGACTTTTTTTTTTTTTTAAATGTGTTTAGTACAGGGTCTACAGGGTCTCAGTGCACAGATCAGACTCGTAGTGAACCTCCTCCCAAGCGCTGGGGTTAAAGGCGCGCCACCACGCCCAGTCTCAATTGCTGACTCAGCGTGCCTGGAGGCAAGGCCGGCGTTGTGCACCGATTATGTTGTTTTTACATAAGAAGAAAGAAAAATATTATAGAAAAGTCAAGAGATGAATGAAATAAAATATTTGCAGTACATCACTCCCTAATATACAAAGGCCTCCCAGAAATGTAGAATACAAAAACCCAATAATTCAATAAAAATGAGTGAAAGATTTGAATAGGATTCACACACACACACACACACACACACACACACACACACACATTAAATTTATGATGGATTGGGAATCATCAGATTTAGAAAGGGAATAAAACCTTCATGCTTTCCTGAGGTACATGTGGTGTTTTTAATCCATTAAAAAGTTTTCAAAGACCCTTTCCTGTTGAGTTTGTAGGCAAAGGCAACTAGCGGAAATGCAAAAACGTTTTACCTCTCGTGGAGGGCAAGCTGGTACTCAAACATATTTCAAACTGCCAAAGCCATTAGCTCTGTCCAACAGTCCTAACTTGGGTAATTTAACTCCAGCTATTCATTAACAAAATTATGCACAAATAAGATTTATTGCTGTATCATCGCTGTAAGAGAAAAAATTGTGAAACACCTCAAAGGTTTATTAATAGGAGAGTGGTTAAATAAACCATGTCCTATGAAACTATTAAAAGAACCAGGGACTCTACATCTGAGTCTGGGAAATTCTCCATATTATAGTAAGCGGGAAAAGCAAATTTTAGAATTAATATTTTCTGGGGGAGGGGGAAGGTACTATAAGATAGCATACCCATATTAGCATATATTTGCATATATAATACTGGGTGAAAATTAAACAAAGAGGTCATGGGGCCCTGAGGTAGAACAGAGCAGCCAGGGGCGCAGCACAGCCTGAGACTTGGGGTTTGGTGCCTCCCCAGGAGAGGTACAAAGCCCTCCCTGGAGAGTTCTGTGAATAAGTATGCTTCAAGTAAAAAAAAGTAAAAGTCAGTAAGTGGGAAGAAATTCACACAGGAGAAAGAAGGCTGCTGAATCTCTGCCCACCTCGAATCTTTAGTCTTGAGTTCCATCCTCTGTGCTGTCAAGTTTCAACAAGAAATTCCAAAAAGGTTGGAACTGGTGTTTCCCGAGAAGAGAAATTACAGCTGATTCCAAGTTCAGTTCAGCAATTTGCTTAGTATAAAAGTTCCAAGCAGATTTCTACGAAAGAAAGACACAGTAGAACTAGGCTGTGATGGTTGGAGCACATGCCCATGTTCCCAGAAAGCCTAGTGGAGGTTGTCAGAGGCTGGGCAGAGCGGGGCAGGAAGAGCAATGGCTCAGGGCTGCAGGCTTCTTTTGGGGTTGTTGAGAACGTCATGAAACTACAGAACAGTGATGGTTGCAAAATTCTATGAAAATGCTGAACAATGCAAGATGTGGATTTGATGCCATGTGAATTGTATTCAATTATTACTATTATTATTATTATTATTATTATTTAAAAAACACTTTTCTTCACAGAAGTCTTCCTTGATACCCTGGACACCTTGCTATCTCCCAGGACCCATGACATGGGGAATCGCAGTTGTACAGTCCCTGGGTCTCTGACTAATAAGTTTAGGATACTGAGGTGATAGAAGATAATACTCTTGTCTACAGAGAATTTAAAAGCAAGGATAAAACCAACTAAAGGTTGATTTTCTCCTCATGGTGCCAGATCCTGGAAGTTCCAAGTAAAGGTCATGATAAAATATACTTCCCTTCCCCGATTTAAAAAAAAAATTATTTTGGTTTATATCATCTAAATTATTGATTCTTGAGTGTCACTCAGGTGGTCCGCAACTTGCAACTAACTGTTCTACCTACACCTTCTCCCTTCGCAGTGGTGAAAGTCACATGCAATCAGCAGAAAGCAGAATTAGAATTTTGAGCTGTGATCTTTCACTGGGCGACAGCATGAGATGCCCCACTCTCTTGGATTCAGGGCAGCCCTGGGGAGCCTCAGCTCCCTGGCACCATGAGGGCACAGGGGGACATGTGCACTCTATGCTCTGCTGCCTGCTAAGTGAGGGTGTGCAGGGAGTCAGGCATGGCAGGTGCATTCTGGACTCACGACACGGGATGGATTTATCTAGATGCAGTGCCACTGGAGGTGGAGATCTATATGCGTAATCTGAAAAGGCACACCTTCGTGCCACTTTTTCTTTAGTAGTCACTGTTATTCTACATGGAAGCTAATTCCAAAAACCCTCAACTCCAGCCTGTAGCAACTAGATTAGAGAGAAGAGATATAGGACTGTTGGTACTTTGATTCTCTTATTCTACGCAAATACATGAGCATTTATTTGTGATGTATAATTTAAAGCAGGGAAACAATAAGAAGCACAAGGTGTAACTTTTTTTCTGAGGAGTACAAATTTTAGTTTAGACATAAAATATTTCACTAAATTTGACATTGAAATGGATTCTTTTCTAATTGTTATTTATTTTAAACTAAAGGACAGGGCTGGTGAGATAGCTCAGCAGACTAAGCACCTGCTTAGTCAAGCACAGGGACCAGGGTTTGATCCTCAGCACCACACGCCTTGTTGGCCCTGCTCGTAGGCATGGGGAAGTGTGGGCGTGGTGGCACAAGCCTGCAATCCCAGCACTGGGGAGGCTGAAAACAGGAGAATCACCATGAGTCTGAGCTTCATGGTGAGACTCTGTGTCAAATACATAAGTTAAAAGGAAATAAAAAATAAAAAAAAAAAATAAACTAAAAGACAATTCAAGAAAATAAATTGTTACAGTAATAGTTGCTTAAATTCTGCCTTTCACAGATAATTTCAGTTTTATTAAAGTTCACTTAATAGAAATTACCATCTACATAAAATAGTATTAGATGAAACTTAAAAGATGAATGTTTACTTTTAAATATATATAGGGTGGCCAAATAGCTGAGCGGATTAAAGCGCCTGCTTTAGGCAGAGGGCAGTGGCCAGGGTTCAATCGCTGGCCCCTGGGGCACACTGAGACAGCAATTGAGGCTGGGCATGGTGGCGCATGCCTGTAATCCCAGCGTTTGAGAGGCTGAACACAGGTGAACCACTAGTCTGATCTGTGTAGCGAGACCCTGTAGACCCTGTACTAAAGCACAAAAATAAATAAACAAACAAACAAACAAACAAATAAATTAATAAATAATAAGATATAACAAGTGATAGGGTAATTGGATTTGTCCTTTTTTCCTTTTTTTGTTCCGGTACTGGGGGTGGAACTCAGGACCTTGTGCTTATAATGCTGAGTTATCTCCACAGCCCCTTTTTTCCTTTTTTGATACAAAGATATATATTTATTTCTCTTTTAAATAGCAAGATTCCATAAACAAATATGCAAAGGGAAAATTTCAGTGCTTGCAATTTTCGACCATTTTTGTTATTTATTTTATCATTATTGCTGAAAAGCTTTAATCATATAGAGGAGGATATTGTCCCTAACGCTCTCTTACTTGATTAAAATAGTAATGCTCATGAAGAATCTATATGTGCTTCATGTGTTCTTGGATACATCTCAAGTATGCATAATATAATTAGGTTCATATACTGTACACATGTATTTGAAAAGTGCTCATTGACAGCCAAGAAAGATTCTTGTTGAAGACCTTGTTAAAGGTCTTGGTGAACTGCTAATTTTGGTGAGTTCATTCTTTGGTGATTGTAACCACATGGTGAGTCATTTTTACCCCTCGAGATTGAGTTTTATCTCCATGGAACACTGAGAGATGGCATATGCAAAGCAATTCATCTGTGGTCAGAAAACCAGTAGGAAGGGGCCCGAGAGATAGCTCAGAGGCATGAGCACCTACCTGGCAAGCACAAGGACCCAAGTTCGATCCCCAGCCCTGCATGCCCTGTGGTCTTGGATGCCCATCATGTTGTCCTGGAACTAGGCATGGTGGCCCATGTCTATAATCCCAGCACTCGGGAGGTTGGGTCAGGAGGATCTATCTCTTCCAGTTCAAGATCAATCTGATGGGCTACAAGAGTGAGTGCAAGGCCAGCCCCGAACTGCATAGTAAGACCCCGTAGTAAGAGCTGTGATCTGAACAAAGATCTGATTCTCTTAGCCGTTGTGCTAGGCTGACTCTTCACACACCTCCCGGGAAAACTAAAGTTAACCGTACAATGCCGTTTGGTTACTCCCGCACCATGAATGCTTCCATGGTGAAATAAATGGTGAGAGGAGGCTACAGACACCCCCTCTACACATCTGAGTCCATCTTTCCTGTCAGCCCCGTGACAGGGATTAGAGCTGACTAGGGGCCAAGCCCCTGAGCACCGGGACCTCTCTCTGGGGCTCTCCTGGGTGCACCTCTGCTGGGCTGGCTCCTGGACGGTGTGAGGTGTGCCTGCCTTTGCCACTCCCGCTCGTTGTGCCAGCTTCCCCTCTGGCTCTTCCTCTTCTGCAGTGACCCAGTCCTAGTCGCTACTCACTGCCCTGTTTATTTCATCGCCTACAGCATCGCAGTCATCCATCCTTACTTCCTTCTCTTACTTTCTATGCTTTACAAGTCAGTGCTTGGCATGTGATGGGTTCCTGATAGCGTTTATTATGATTATGGAAGAATGAAGCTGTGAAGGGACTGGCAATGCGCTGCCAAGGATTCTGAGCTCACATCCGGGCTCCGTGGAGAAGCGCTGGGAGAAGTCAGAGCCACCGCCATGTCCAGGGTGGAGAGGGGTGGTGTAACTGTACTTGGGGGCACAAACCGCCGGATTCCCAAACTGGGGGGTTGGGAGAGAGCTCTCGATCTCCAGCATGGCCTCACCCACGGAGGGCACCCTTGGGGCTCTCTTTCTGGGTGCTTCCCAGAGGGCAAGATTTGGAAGGAGATGCACAGAAGCAGCACCCTGCTCGGGTTCACACCTGGTCTCAGTGTCAAGAGGGTACACAGTGGGCGCCGTACTGCAGTACCAGCCGCAGTGCACCACACCCCTCTCCTCTTTCGCAAAGACTAGGAATTTGACAGGTGAGCAGTAGTTTCCCAGTACCCTTCAAAGTGTTTCAACCAAGACTCTACCGGTTCCCACAGCCGAAGTTCAGGCAAATAAACCAGCCTCAGCTGCATGGGAGGCCTTCCCTGCCCCTCCCAAATCATTAACGAAGACTGACACTATAGTATTTATCAAAAAATCTTGTTCCCTAAGTGGTGATACAGAACAATTACCTCAGCATGCAATCAGCTCAGTGATCTTCTTCAAAGCAATTTGTGGCGAGGATACGCGTTTTTAAAATAGATTAAATTTTCAAGAGCTCGTCTCTTAAACCTGGTCAGAATGTATTTACAACTCACCTGGTGGGATGATGCCTATCTCCAAGCTGGGTTCCTCCTTTCTCTTTCATTAGGTCTTACTTAATTGAATCAAACAAAGTCAGTTTGGGATTGTCCCAGAAGCGAACCTTTTATCTCACAGCAAATGTGTCTTAACAAGGCCCTAAAGTAAATAAAGGCAGGTTTCCATTCACTAGAGCTCTAACTCTTCCTTTTAAAAGCTTATCACCCTACTGCATGTATTTTCTTTAAAGTGAGGAAATTGCTTATGGAGGTAACTGTTGCCAGTGAAAGCAACAAGTTGGATTTTTGTTCCTTTGTTTCATTGAACTATTAAGAAATACCTTGATTTTCTTCTTTTTTCTCCCTCCTGTACCAGGAATGCAGTCTAGGGCCTCTCGCATGTTAGGGACAAGCGCTCTGCCACTGAGCTAAACCGGGCACCCTTCTTTTTTTTGAAATGTATATGTCATGCCCAGCCGGTGAGCGTTTGCAATGTTGGTATGGCCAGAGTATAGCCACCAGTGTCGCAACCTGCCCTGTTTGGGTCCCACCAGGCTGGGTCTGGAGTCAAGAGCATGGCTCTGATTCCCGCAAGCCCCAGAGTGTAGCAGGAGCCCAGGCATGGTGTGACGGCTCCTTTCCTACACAGCTGGGTCCCCCATCTCCTGAACACCTGTACCCCAATGCATGCTCCTGCAGGAGCTGGGTGCAGCAGAGGGCCCACGCTGCTTCAAATGAACTCCCTGGCGTTGGGGTCGGGTCCCAGGCGGCACTGTGGCCTGGAGAAGCTATGAAAGATCCAGGCAGTGCAAAAGGGGTGTGTGACCACGCAGACCCCACGCCAGGGCACAGAACCGGAACACGGCTTCAGGAACTGCCCGGCCCTAGCCCAGGAGACTCTAGGACTTCGGAGAAGCGTTCTCGACTTCCTTGCAGTCGGTTTCGTTGACTCAGCACCAACTCCGTTTATATCAAAATCAGAGGCGGCGGGAGCAGCATCCTCCAGGCTGCCCTTTCCTAGTCGTGAGCTGTCGCTCGCAGCAAATGTCACTCGGGATGACTGAGAGCGGCTGCCGAGGAGAGGCCCGAGCGCAGCGCCGCCGGAATGGAGGCGCCCTGCAGCCCCGCGGAGCCGTCATCTGACGAGTCACGTGGGCGGGGCGTCGCCGGCCCCCTCGTCCCGCCCTCTTCCCGTCCCCAGCGCGAGTCCCCGGTGGGTGATTCACTGTGTCACACGGTCCTGCGTGAAGGGCAGGAGTTACATAAACGCCCACGAGATCGCACC
>PVKN010009871.1:0-23270 GCA_004027915.1 Capromys pilorides
GGGGAGGGAAGAAGGAAAGTCAGAAAGATAATGGTGGGAAAACGAAGAGGGCCATGAGACAGACTTCCTGTGTGGCCACACGCAGGACCGGGACGCTCTTCCAGTCCCAGTACCAGCCTTTCTTGATGTAGGCTGCAGGCAGGGCCGCACCAGGATGGTGGCCCCTGGGTTGCCCAGTGCCTGTCCCGGAGCGCCCCGAGATCTACTTAACGCTCGCCTGCCACCAACTTGAAATTCTCAGTACTTTTGCATTCTTTTCAGAGTTATTTTTAAGCAGTGGTAAGGTGTACAGAGCATGAAATTTGCCCTTTGTTTTGAGGGGTGGGGGTTGAGACAGGGTCTCATTAGTACTTCAGGTTGGCTCTGAACTCACTATGTAGCCCAGGCTGGCATCTTGGCAATTCTCCTACTTCAGCCTCCCAAGTGCTGGGGTCGCAGGTGTGTACCATGACGCCTGGCATTGTTAACAGTCTTGGTTACGGCTGAAATAGACCCCAGCTGTCTCCTGGAGGCGCTGCAAAGCTTCCCGCAGACGCTTCTATTAGGGCAGGAAGGAAACCCTGCCTGCTGTTTTACACGTAATTGAGTAACGGGGAAACCAGGTCCCTCACAGGCACCAGGAGTGAGTTTGGGGGCTCAGCTCAGGGAGCAGGGCTCTGGACACATCCGTGGGTGCCCCCCATAGGCAGCAGCCTAGTCACTGGAGGGCATCGGTCACCCTTCCAAAACTCTGGGGATTCTGCTAGACGGGAGAAGAGACGGCAAACGTCAGAACTGGCTCGGTGTTATGACTTCGTACCAATTTGTATAGGAAAAGCTAAGAGAGAGAAGCTGCCCAAGGAGCCCGCAGCCGCCCCCACAGAAGGTGACCTGTACGATGACATCCGCGAAGACCAAGCAGGTAGAAGGGCTCTCTTGGGTCCCCGGGGAGGTTTGGTTGGTCGTTTTGGGGCTGTGGACACATCCTGAGCCAGAGAGATGGAGTAGAATGTTTCCCCACCACCCACGCGGATCCCTCACTTTCTGGGGGCCAGCAGGGCTGTGTGAAGTTCCACAGAATGACATTGATGTCTCTGGAAGGCCATTCTGTACCTCAATGTTTTCTTTTGATGTTTTTGTCACATATCGTGGGGACTTTTTATATCAACTCAGAATGTTACATACTGTGTTCCAAAGTTTTCATGACAGTATCTTTTTAAAGAGACTTGGAGCCTGGAATATAGCTCAGTGACACAAGCTCTTGCCTGGCAAGTTTAAGGTCCTAAGTTCAATTCCCAGTCCTGCCCCACCCCTCCCAAAACAGATACTTTGAGAGGCCAAGGATGTATCTCAGTAGCACAGTGCCTGCCTGGCAAACTTGAGGCCCCAAGTTCAATTCCCAGTACCAAACAAAGAGACTTTAAAATGTATTTTAATTGACAAAAGCCAAAATCAGATATAATGGTATACACATATAATCTTCAGCTACTGGGGGTGCTAAAGCAGAAGGATCTCAAGTTTTAGGATAGCCTTAGGAAACTTGGCAAGACTGTTGAAAAATCAAGCTATAGGCCAGGTGTGGTGGTGCACGCCTGTAATCCCAGCACTTGGGAAGCTGAGGCAGAAGGATCAGTGTGAGTTCAAGACCAGCCTGGGCGTGGGCTGGGGAGCTAGCTTCATGGCACAAGTGCCTGCCTGGCAAGTGTAAGGTTGTGAGTTCGAACTCCGGTCCTGCACACACACACACACAAAAAAAAGACCAGCCTGGACTATAAAAGTGAGCTCAAGGCCAGCCTGAACTGCATAATAAGACCCTGTCTCAGACTGGGGAGATAGCTCCATGGCACAAGTGCCTGCCTAGCAAGTGCAAAGTCATGAGTTTGAACCCCGGTCTCGAAAAAAAAAAAAAAAAGCTACAGCTGGGTATGGTGGAATGTGCATGTAATCCCAGCACTCAGGAGGCTGAGGCAGGAGGATCACTTCAAAGAATGTGCTCACAATGGTAGAGTGCTTGCCTAGCAATACAAAAAAAAAAAAAAAGTCCTGTATAATATGTTGAAATATGAACATTAGCCAGCTCAAACCTGCTTCCTAGTGATGGTCTAGCATCCCTTTTGGCTTGGCTGGCAGTGCAGGGTTGAGCTGAGTGAGGCCCTTCCTACACCGAGGCAGCTTGCGGCCTTTTTATAAGTTTTTGGATTTCATCTTTGTTTTGTAGACAGCTTCTCACTAAATTGCCAAATAGGACCTGAACTCAAGGTCTTTTCTTTTCTTTTTTGTCTTTTTTGTTTTTCAGGCAGGGTCTCACCATGCAGTTCAGGACAGCTTGAACTCCCTTTGTAGCCCAGGCTGCCCTTGAACTCGCAGTGATCCTCCTGCCTCAGCCTCCCAAGTGCTGGCATTTCAGTTGTGTGCTGCCACGCCCAGCCCAGCGCAGTCTTGCAAAGCGCTGGGGTGAGAGGTGTGGCCCTCTGCACCCCACTCAGTGCCTTGTGATTAACTGCTGTCACCCCATTGCCCAGTCCATGCCGGCATCTTCCTGGGCATGCCGGGCTGCTTTCGTAGGCAGCAGACACAGGGCCTGGCTGACCTTCAGCCCCATCCTGGCCAACACTGACCTCGCCGCCCACCTGCTGAGCGCCGCCCTACGGGCGTTCCCTGCTTTAGCGCAACACCCCGCCCGGTTCTGTGCTTACTGTTTTGCAAATGGGAAGTCTGCCCTCTTGGGGCCAAGGCAGCTCCACAAGGCCAAGGGCTTGGCAAAGCTCGCAGCCTGGAACGCCACTGCCCCCTTGTGGCATGGAGACTCAGAGTCGGCCTGTGGCCGCCTGTCCTCTGCTCCACACAGGATGCTCCCAGGACATCCACTATGCTGCCCCTGTGTTCCAAGAAGTGGCCCCCCAGGAGCTGGGTGAGTGACAGCCCTGGATGATGGGCTCGTTGACATGAGACAGAGGAAGGGCCGGGGAGACAGCTCAGCAGCACCAACGCCTGCCTGGCAAGCACAAGGTCCCCGGTACCACAAAAAACCAAAAGCAGCAAGAGATGAGACAGAGGGTCCCAAGGATGGAGGCAAAGGTGTACCCCAGAAAGCAGCACTAGGCAGGAGCTCAGCTCCCAGCAATACTCCCTTGTCTCCCTACCCCACCCCCACCTGGGAAGGGGAGGGGGCGTGCAGTCTCCAAGAGGGTGTGGTCACCGCTGTACTAAATCATTCTCACCAGTAAATGATTCACCTCAGTCCAGGGAACAAAACCAGTTAGTACTTGGTTTTGTCAGGCCACTCAGCTCCTAGAAACAGAATTTCTTTTTAGAGACTTTCTGACACATACCCTAAGTTTACTAGCTTATTTCCACCCCTCACCCCCGTTTGTATTTCAGAAGCCTGTCAGGATGGTAAAACTTCTTATATCTATTCTGAGCTCACCTTCTGAAATGTCCAGAAAGTACTTCAACGCAAGACACTTTCTGGAAAGTGGTTTACAGGAGCGCAAAGGAAACCCATTTGGCACTTGAAACCGTCTAGCTCGGGCCAGGCACGGGGGAGCGCACCTGCAGTCCTGGCACTCGGGAGGCTGAGGCAGGAAGACGGAGTCTGAGGCCAGCCTAGGCCAGGCAGGCAGTGAGTTTGAAGGTTGCGGTTGCAGGGACTGCACAAAAAGACTCTCTCACACACAAATAAAAAACAAAAACTCAAGAATATCTAAAGTCACCTGAAGCGAATCTCTCTTTTCTTTTTCTTTTTTTAAAGATTAACTCTAAACTCTATGTATATTATGGCTGGCTCAGCCTGCCCTGGGGGTGGGGCTGGCGCAGCATGTGGTGCCGGGGATCGAACCATGGTCCCTGTGGTTGCCTAGGCTTGGCTAAGCAAGTGCTTTAGACCGCTGAGCCATCTCGCCGGCTCCGAATCTCTGTTTTCTACACTGAAATATTATTCCTTTGGCTCTTTTGGGTGGATGCAGTCTTGGTGTCAGACAACGTCTCGGTTAGGTGGGAGCCCGTGATGCTAGGATTACAGGTGCCTGCCGCTGGCCTCCTTCTGCCCTTCAAATGTTCACTACTGGAATGTAGGCCCCCTCCAGGGCCAGGGTTACCCCAAGACCCAGATCCTTATCTAATCACATCTGCAAAGACCCTTCCCCAAATAAAGCTGTGCTCACAATTTTCAGGAAGTGGGACGTAAGCTTGTTTTGGATGTGGTTTCTTTTTTTCTTTTTCTTTCTTTCTTTTTTTTTTTTTTTTTTTTTTTTTTTTTTTTTTTTTTTTTTTTTTTTTGTTTTTTTGTTTTTTTGAGACAGGGTCTCACTATACAGTTCAGGCTGGCCTTGAGCTCACTTCTATAGCCCAGGCTGGTCTCGAACTAACACCGATCCTCCTGCCTCAGCCTCCCAAGTGCTAGGATTACAGGCGTGCACCACCACGCTCCAGCTCTTGGTTGTGGTTTCTTAATCTAGCAATTATGAGTCCAATAGAAGTCGAAGAGACACTAGGGCCAGCGGTATAACTCAGCGGATTAAGCCCTTGCTTAGGGAAGTGCAGGGGCCAGGGTTCAGTTCCTGGCCCCACCTGCCATGCCGGCCGGGCGATGGAGTCTGGGCGCAGTGGCGCATGCCTGTAATCCCAGCACTTGGGAGGCAGGAAACAAAGTCAAAGAGACATTTCTAGGCTTCCAGAAAAACAAAAGAAACACAACCAAAGTGTTTCTGCTCTGTGCTTTTTCACGAGTGGCCAGATCCAAAGCCCTCACCATTCCTGCCATAATCCCAAGCCATTGCCATGGAGACTGACTCCACAGAAACAGCCTACAACGTCAGTGCCATTCATGTGCTTCCACAAGGAAGGAAAACGGGAGAGCGAGGCCACTTCACAAGGTCGTCCCAGCTAGTTAAGTGGCTGAACTGGAGATCAAAGGTTAGCAGACAGAAGCAAAAGTATGGATCCTGGGGGGCCCGCAGGGTGAGTGAGGCGCAAGCCTGGCTCCAGCTGTCATAAGGCAGCGTTCATTGTTCCTCCCTTTCTCTGTTGATCTTTTAGGTGGGGAAGTTAATATGTCACAGAGAAGACCAGGGCGGAGTTTCCTGAGTCAGAGCATCGGGAGCTAACTCTGGGCTCAGGGGTGGCCTAACTGTAGGACTCGGGACTCTGAGCAGGTGTCCTGACCTCTGTGGCCCTCAGGGTCCTCCTTAGTAAGCAGTGGGTGACACCCACATTGCAGGTCTGCTGTAAGAAGGAACTTAGGATGAACAGAAAGGTCCTAGAAGAGGGCCAGGTCCGTAAGAGAAACTCAAGCAAGGCCTGCTGTTCCAGGGTGAGGGTGCACCCTTAGGCACATGCTAGAAGGCCACCACGCCTAGAAACTTCTAAGCCCTTGATGTCACAGGCTTGGCAACTGGGCTCCCACTGGTTTGTCCTTTGCCTTAGCCTGAAACCCTTGTTGAGCACAGCCTGAAGCCTGGACCAGGAACGTGGTCCCAGGGACCGGAGAGTAAGGCAGGGAAGGAGAAAACCAGCACAGAGGGACGGGGACACTATAGCCAGGGACAGAGTGGATTCCATGAAGATCTTCTGGGGTCCCCAAGTCCAGGACACCTCACAGAAACATTTGTTGGAGGATGGACAGGCAGACACATCCAGGAACCAACGTCCTCCTGTTAGGGTGACCTAAGAAGGTGTGTGTGGCGAGGGCCGCATCTTCTAGCTGTCACATCAGGGTGCGGCAGGTGACAGAAGCTCCGTGTTCTGAGCATGGTGCTGACTGCAGGGCGCTGTTCCCCGAAGCCGTGGTGGCACAGAGGTGGCCTAGAAGACCCGAGGTGGTGCCCAGAGGAGCCCCGTGCGCCTCCACCCCCACTCGCCTGGAGCTCCACTATCACATGCCTGCCATGACACTGAATCTGCCACCACCAATCCCACCTCCCCCCAAAAGCTCACTCTCGGGGGTGCATGGAAGAACTTAAGTGACCTCCTACCCCATCATCCACCTCTTCACCCTCACACCTGACCCAAATCTTCAACCCCATGGGTGTGAGCCCCTCACTACCTAGCCTTGCCAGGCCGTGGTGGCTTCACTTGCCATTTTCTGTTGTCACTGGAAATGACAGTGAGTCCCTGGACATAAGCTCCCCCCGCTTTCTGTGGCTGCTTGTGAGTCCCCATGGCACCAGTGTGGCCACCTGGCTGAGGGCCACCCAACAGGCAGTCTCATCCACTGGCCCTTAGGAGCCTCTTTCCCGTGGGGCTCTTAAGTGAGCAGTGCCAAAGGACAGGAGGGTCCCCATGCTTCCCTGTCACCCCTGGGTGCCCCGCATCCTCTGGGCCCTCATCTGCCCCTGCCTCTCCCTCTGTCCTTCCATCCACCCTGAGCCACCGCAGCGTGATGCTGTCCCCACCTGGAAGGGCTGCACCTGCAGGACAGATGCCTCCTCCCTTCCAGCTGCTGGACCCTGTTCACCAGAACATCACAGCAACCAAGCAAGCCCCAGGTGTGAGGCCCTGGACAAATGGCAGGTGACCAAGGAGGTGGTGCCACCCCCCCCCCCCCCCCCCCGTGCCTCGCTCCCCACCCAGGGGATCTGCTGGCCTGGTGCTCCTGCTCGGCATCCCACTTCCTCTACACAATGGGTGGTTGGCTTCTCACCTAATGTCTTAGCAGAACAAACAATCCCTTACTTCTGGCAGGCATCTCTGGTCACAGAGTCTCTTGATGTCCTGGGTTTCAGAACAAAGTCTTGTGGCATGCCAGGAACTGCGCTTCAAATGTAAGGTTTTCTAGGGGGCAGAGGCATGGCAGTGCTGTGGAACCTCTGCCTCGATTTACTGTGCACTCCTCTTGAAACCCTAGAGCCGCCAGGTCAGGTGGCATGAGTGGCAGGGCAGCCTGACAGGGCCTGGGTGTAAATCACACTCAAAACATGCAGCCTCCCCTCCAGGCGTGGTGGCGCACATCTGTGACACCAACACTCCGTAGGACTCTGAATTTGATTCATCCATGAGCCATTTTGCAGTTTAAGAGCTTGGGAAGGTAGCTCAGTGCAAAGGGTCTGGATTCAGTCCTCAGTCACACGCACACACGCACGCACGCACACACGCACACCCCAAATCAACGTCTCTGTAGATAACACTGTAATGAGTTACACAGAGTTGCAGCTATGCTGGGGACGGCTTTGTGTTCTTTCCATGTGAGTTCTAATTGCTTTAAATCTTTTCTTCTGACAAGAGTTTAAGAGAGCACATTTGCCAGGCCGAGAGCTGTGCACCCCAGGTAGGCAGAGCTGAACCACCCAGCAGCTCGGCTCAGGTGGCTGGACTCAGGGAATCTCCTGGAGCCCCCATGCCTGCAGGGCAAAGAAGCCGTGGACACCCTAACCCCACCGAGGGAGCCCTGGTCTCAGAGTTCTCCCCAGAACCCATCATTGCTGCTGGTTCCCATCTTGACTAGGGACAGGCGGCAGTTTTCAGAGCTTGGTCCTCCTCTGGAAGTGGCCTGCAGGTCACATTCTGAGGCGGAGGGGAGGGTTCTGCCAGCCCTGTGTCCATCCTTCCTGTGCAGCCAGGAACCAGGGAAATGGGCACAGATCCATACGGTGGATCTGCAGGACACTGGAGCCACCAGGAGAAAAAGCTCCTGGAAGCACTTCACGGATCGCCTGCCTCCATGCACTTCACCTTAAAAATGCATCTGAGTCTCTCGCGGTCAGTTTCAGCCCAGACCTTGTGTCCAGCAGCCCCAAGTCCCTCCAGCGAGCCGGCAGCCTCCCTTCTGCAGCCTACATGCTTTGCTTGTTGAAGACCTATAGGAACATTTAAGGAAGGATTCCAGAAATATGTACCGTGCTGCTTAGCAGGGTCCTTTTCTCAAGGGAACCTGGCATCTCTGTCATTTGATGGGTCCAAGAAGTGACCCAGGTCTGGATATGCGCAGGGATTCGTGACCTCCCCAAACCGTGCTGACACCAGTCCAGCTGCTTTGAATCTCTTTTCTTTTTTCCTTTCTCCCTCTGTTTCCTCTCCCTCGCCCTACCCCTGTCCCTCTTCCTCTCTCTCTTTCTCCATTGTGTGAACAATATTGGTTCAACCCTGGCTGCCTGTCGCCTCCCTCTTGGGAATGCCTAGGTCTCCTGATGAGCTCCAGCCACCATGGTCTTGTCACCCACTGAGGCCATCACATGAGCTTTGCCTCCTGCACGGAGGTACCACCACCTCAGCCCTGTCATTCAGGAATTCAGCCATTCCCACGGGCACCAAGGCCAGGGTGAGGGTGGCACCTTCCACTAGCTGATTGAGAAGCCACCACTTAGGTCATCCCTAAAGCCAGTGAACCCATCCCACTCCACTGGGATTGCTTTAGAAAAGGAAATGTCCACTAAATTCCCCTGAAGGACCCCACAGCTGTCTCCCCTCACAGGTTCCTTTTTCCTCTCTCCTTCTCTGGGCCTTCCAACCCCCTCCTCCCCTCTCAGGGCTTTGCTTAGACTCTTCTGGCATCGTCACCGTATTTCCTGTAGGCTGGCTCTGCCCAACAGAAACAGACTGCAAATCGCACAAACAAGTCTACATCTTTCTAGCTGCTCTCATAAAAACTGAAAGGAGGTAAAATTAATTGAAAGCATAGATCTTTTTTTTTTTTTCTTAATTTTATTTATTTATTTATTTGTTTGTTTGCTTGTTGTGTTTGTTTGTTTCTTTATTTATTCATTTTGTGGCTGGCTCAGCCTGCCCTGGTGGTGGCGCTGGCGCAGCATGTGGTGCCAGGGATCAGTCCCCGCAGTTGCCTGAGCCCTCCTAAGCAGGCGCTTTAGACCACTGAACCATCTCGCCGGCCTGAAAGCATAGATCTTATGTAATCCACAACATGTGAAATCACATCCTTGCTTGTGTACCAGGGCCTGTCCTTCACCGTGCAGGCCCAGTTGACCCTGGACCTTAATGGCGAATGTGTGGGGGAGATGGGGAAGGAGTTAAAGAAGAAAAGCAAAATAATAAAGAGAAGAGGGCTGGGGAGCCAGCTCAGTAGAATAAGTGCTTGCCTGGCAAGTGTAGAGTCCTGAGTTTGATCCCTGGTACCGCAAAAAAAAATAAATAAAAATAAAGAGCAGTAAACAGAATGGTGGTGGGTAGGGCCGGGCAGCAGGGACAGAGGGCGGCAGAGCTCTGGTCTGGGAAGCTGAAGCAACCCGAGAGATAGCGGGCATGAGCGGCGCACATGGAGCTGTCCACGCTGAGCTGTTCAGGATGGCCAAGTTACATGTATTGTAGAGCAACCCTAAAGAAGCATATGGGGAGGCATCTGGCTTACGTGGAGCCTTGTAGCAAAGGGGGGACTGTCCCCCACAAGTGTGGGAAAGCTGCAAGAGAATTAGGCTTTTCTGGGCCCACCCTCTCTGCCCAGGCCTCGGGACAGCAGAACGCTGCACCACTGCCATCCTCTAATCAGACCCTGGGCTTCACTTCCAGCTTAGGGTCCCTTTTGGCTGTGGGAGATCCGAGCGGCTTTCAGGGGTGCCAGGGAGGCCCAGGGTGCTGACAGCCTGTCCCAACCCACAGTCCCTCCTTTTCTCCTTGCAAACTTTTTTTTTATAATATAATTTGAATTTTAATTATTCTTATTTGTGAATCATTTACTTAAATATTTTATTTATTTTATTCTTGTCTTTTTGAGACAAGGTCTTGCTATGCAGTTCAGGCTGGCCTTGAGCTTACTTCTGTAGCCCAAGCTGGTCTTGAACTCACACTGATCCTCCTGCCTCAGCCTCCCAAGTGCTGGGACTACAGGCATGTGCCACCATGTCTGGCTATTTTATATGCTTATTAATGTAACCTATTAATATAGCTGTCACCCTAAATGACAGGGTCATGCCTTTATTTATTTATTTATTTATTTTTATATTCTGGCTGGCTCAGCCTGCCTGGGTGGGGCCGGTGCAGCATGTGGTGCTGGGGATTGAACCTTGGCCTCTGCCGTTGCTTAAGTTTTCCTAAGCAGGTGCTTTAGACCACTGAGCCATCTCACCGGCCCTCTCCTTGCAAACTTCTAATGCAGGGTCGGCCAAATAGTTCAGCAGACTAAAGCAGATGCAGGGGCTGGGTTTGATTGTACCAGCCCCACTCCTGAGGGCGATTGAGACTGGGCATGGTGGCACGCCTCTGTAATCCCAGCGTTTGGGAGGCTGAACACAGGTGGATCCCTGCAGTCCAATCTACATAGTGAAACCCTGTTATGGGAATATGCCTCATAAGTTTGGAGTCTGGCATTTGTCATTTATATCTTTATAGAGTTGTGGATTTCTATTTTATTTAGTAAATCACAATCTTTTTTTTTTTTTTTTTTAAATTTTTTATTTATTTGTTTGCTTGTTGTGTTTGTTTCTTTATTTATTTATTTTGTGGCTGGCTCAGCCTGCCCTGGTGGTGGCGCTGGCGCAGCATGTGGTGCCGGGAATCGAACCGCAGTCCCTGCAGTTGCCTGAGCCTTCCTAAGCAGGCGCTTTAGACCACTGAACCATCTCGCCGGCCCCGTAAATCACAATCTTGCTATCATGATTTATTATGATATTCAAGTTGCCGCGTAGATTGCCAAGCGTGGTCCCTTCAATCTACATAGTGAAACCCTGTCCTAAAAATATAAAAACAAAACAAACAGGGCCGGCCAAATAGCACCTTAGATTGAAGCACCTACAAGCAGGCACAGGGCCCAGGAGATCAATCCCCAGGTCTGCCGTGCCAGCCCCAACCCCAGGGCGCCCTGAGGTGGCAACTGAGGCTGGGCATGGTGGTGCCTGTAATCCCAGCTCTTGGGAGGCTATAAGCAGGTGAACCACTAGGAGTCCGATCTAGTAGTGAGACCCTGAACACCCTGTAGACCCTTCCCTAAAAATATACAAAAAACAAACTTCTAATGCAGGGAGCAGAAGCTAGCCAACTGTGCAACCCACACAATCACCGTGACTCCTGGCCTCTCAGGTGCTGGCACCACTGCACACCCCAGCGCCTCCCGTGCTGCCTTTCCTTCTCCACCGCCGCTGGGAGGTCCCAGATGGGACAGCCACAGTGGCGGGCTGAGCTCTCAGCAGTCCGCTCACCGCTGGCAGTGGAGTCCTTGTTGCCAGCAAGCACAGGGAGCGACTTCACCCCCCAGGGCTGCTCATGAGGGTCCTCTGACCCATCTTGGCCTGGGCTGGGCCAGAAAGCAGAGCCTGACATCAGATTTGCTGCACAAATCACCGATCTGGGAGGTGGCCCAGGCGATGGGCGGAGGGGCTGTAGCTCACAGTTTGTGGAGGTTTCAGTCCATATTCAGGTGGCTCCAAGGCAGAGAGGCACATGGCAGAGGGCAGCCACTCACGGCAGCGGAAAACAGCAAAGAGCAAAGGCAAAAGGGAGCAGGAGGAGGAGCAGCAGCAGCAGCAGCAGCAGCAGAAGCCTCTTTTCTTCCTTTATATTGCCTTGGGCTGTCTGCCCCAGTGAGGGTGTAGCTCTCACACCCATAATCCCAGCAGTACTCAGATCCATAATCTCAGCCTTGGATCATGAATTAATCACCAACGCTAGAACTGCACCCCAACAACCGCATGAGGCTTTGGGAGAGCAGGGACAGCTAGACACAAGCCATCACACCCAGTGTGATAGATATTTTGTGGACAGGTACTCTGAAGTTATGGGAATATGCCTCATAAGTTTGGAGTCTGGCATTTGTCATTTATACCTTTATAGAGTTGTGGATTTCTATTTTATTTAGTAAATCACAATCTTGCTATCATGATTTATTATGATATTCAAGTTGCCGCGTAGATTGCCAAGCGTGGTCCCTGCGCACTGGCTTTGGGGTTCTTCTGACACCCCCCCAAGGGCCTTGGAACGCTCCTTCAGCTTTCACCGCAGTACATACAGGTTCATCCCATGTTTGTTCTGATCCCTACTTTTCCAAGACACCCAGTTCCTTCGAGGTGAGCTTGCTATTCAGAAACCAGGTTCTGGGGCCGGCGAGATGGTTCAGTGGTCTAAAGCGCCTGCTTAGGCGGGCTCAGGCAACTGCGGGGACTGCAGTTCGATCCCCGGCACCACATGCTGCGCCAGCGCCACCACCAGGGCAGGCTGAGCCAGCCACAAAATGAATAAATAAAGAAACAAACACAACAAGCAAACAAATAAATAAATAAATAAAATTTAAAAAAAAAAAAAAAAAAAAGAAACCAGGTTCTGAGCTCCAGCTGTCACTGCTAAGGGTGAAGCTGCTTTCAGACCCTCTCACCACTTAGAGCTTAGGAGCCTGAGGCTTCCACTACATCTATGTTCTCTGTCTAATGGACCATGAGTTTACGCTGCCACCTGCAGTTCCCACCTCAAGCCACAGTGCATTCTGGTTTTTGCTCTTCTGATTTCTGCCTTGTCTGTGGGGAGTGGGGCTCCCAACACCCTCAGCAGATGTCTGCGCTTGGCTAATGCCCCTGTGTGTAACAGGTCTCCAGGCTGTGGAGGACCACCCGAGCAGCTCTCCTTGAAAGAAGAGCAACCATCTCCACTTTGGCTGAGCCTGACCCTGTTCCCTCGTATTGAAATGTACAGAGCTGGCTAGGACTTCTCACTATCCTTTCAACTGGCCTTAAGCAGTGTGTATTGGTCTAGCCGAGGTGCTGGTGGTAATTTTTGAAGATGGCACGCATGTTTCCCTGGTGAAAGGACGAAGAGCCAATGCTCCATGGTGTCAGCTGGGATCGAGCCTCGAGATAGAGGTTATGACTTCCTGGGGCTTGAAAGATTACACATCAAAGGGGCTGGCAAGATGGTTCAGTGGTCTAAAGCGCCTGCTTAGGAAAGCTCAGGCAACTGCAGGGACTGCGGTTCGATCCCTGGCACCACATGCTGTGCCAGCCCCCACAACCAGGGCAGGCTGGGCCAGCCACAAAATAAATAAAGAAACAAACACAACGAGCAAACAAATAAATAAATAAATAAAATTAAAAAAAAAAAAAAGATTACACATCAGAACTAAAGCACCAGATCCCCAAAATATTAGATACTAGCTCAACAGCATAATGCAAATTACTTCCTCTGCATATCCTCTCTGAATATGGCGGAGGTGAACATAGGCCTCCTACCTAGCCCAGCTCGCAGTGCTCACCTTCTTCCCACAATTCCCTTTCGCAAGCCACTCCCCCTGCTCCAATGAATAAAGCCCAAGTGCAGCCCTGGGTTGCTCTCTTGGTTCTGGAAAGCCATCTTCATGGCTGGACTTAGGGCCCCTTGGCTCCTCAATATCTTAGTGTCTTTGTTATCGCCGTGGGTTGTGCTGGGAATGGTAGATTGGAATTAAGTTGGTGGAATTCCAATAACCGGTTTTAGGATTGTAAGTGTAGACTTCTTGGCCTAGATGAGAACCAGGAGGGGACTCCGACACAGGCAGACCGTGTTTGGACTCTGTGCTCCAGAAGTCCCTGCGAGTTCTCAGGCTGCCGGTGTAGGATACACAGTGAGTCCAAGACCGGCCTCAACTACAAAGTACTCCAAGAGCACGCCTGCCCCCAATTTCGCCCCTGGAGTTCCAACCTCTGAGCCAGAACCACTTCCCTCAGCTCAGCGGATAATTCCTCACCCTGCTCCGGCTCAACACCCAGTGCCACCAGCTCTTGCACACCCATGACCTCTCAATCCATAGGCATCTGACACCCACCCATGGCACAAGGAAGTGGACATGCACTCAGGGACACTGCCTGTCACCCCTTTTGTGCACGGCCCTCTGGGTGCCTCTGGGACACCTGAGGCTTTGACAGCTGCCGCCTCCTGCACCATGGCTGGCCTGGCTCCTACCATGAAGACCACCGCTGTGGGCACCCAGCCCCTCCTGATGTCCCTTCTACCCCAGAAGGGCACCACAGTTCCACTCCACTTTCCCCGTCCCCAGCCTGTGGTCTGTGTTATCCTCAGATAGCCAAGGAAGAAAAAGGAGGACCGGGGTCAGGGGTGTAGCTCAGCAGTACAGGGCCTGCCTGCTAAGTGTGAGGCCTGAGTACCATGAAGAGGACCAACTGAGTTTTTCATTTTAATAGTCTCATTTTTTTTTTTCACAACGAAAAGCTTCACTTTGGTTCTTTTTCAAATTCATGCGTTCCTTTTCGTTGTGTGATACAACACATTATCTAAATGCAAGTTTAACAAATTATGTGAAGTTAACACAGGGGTCCGGTGTGGCAGAAGTCGGACCTCTCCCACCCTCCTCCTCAGACCATAGCCTGGTCTCCCCAGTGCAAGTCCTCACTTGTGGAAATCATGTCTTTGCTTTTCTTAACAGTGGCTGAACTGTTAAGAAAAGCAAAGACATGATTTTGGACTATTAGTTTTGTAAGAGAGACTCTTGCTTTTTTCTCCTCCTCTTTTTCCTCCTCCTCCTTCCTCTTCCTCTTCTTCATCTCTATCTTTTTGAGACAGAATTTTGCTCTGCAGTTCATTTGTAAGACAGAATCTTGCTTTTTCTCTGCAATTCAGGCTGCCCTTGAACTCACTTTGTAGCCCAGGCTGGTCCCAAAGTCACAGTGATCCTGCCTCAGCCTCAGTGGTGGGATTACAAGCATGCACTACTGTACCTGGCAAAAAATATTTTATTTTTTTGGGTACAGGGAATCAAGCATCTTGCTCTGTTGCCCAGCTTGATCTACAGCTCCTGGGCCCGAGGAATTCTCCCACCTCAGTTTTCTGAGCAGTTAAGAGTACACATGCATGCCCCATGCCGGCTTTGAATTTACTATAAGTGGAATCACACCATGTTTATTCTTCTTTTGTATGTGAGCACTATCCAACACTGCGGCAAGTAGCCGCAGTTGGCTTCTTTTCACTGCTAAGCCCTACAGCATTTCATCATGGGAACCACCCCCTGCACTCTGTTCTACAGCCGACAGATGTGGGAGGACACGCTCAGGCAGGGCTGTTACAAATAACACGGCCACGCACGCCCTGATGCTAAGAACACTTCTTGCACCCACGTAGTTCCGCTGCACAGATGAGGATAGCGAGCAGCTCCTCGGTTTGTGCACCCGCAATCCCCCAAGCGGGCGGCGCGTGGCTGCCCATGGCTGCCCTGCACAATGGTTCTACCCCCTTTACACATCCACAGCCAGCGTGAAAGGCCCACACCCGCTTCACCGACGCCAGTACTAGCAGTTATGTTAATTTTGATTCTTAAAGTGGTACTGCCTTGTAATTTAATTGCCATCGTCCTGATGACTAATAAGGTTGGACACTGTGTGTATTTGCAGGTCACAGGGATCTCTTTCATTAAGTATTGGTTTTCGTCTCAATATCAAGCCTGTTTTTCTACTGGGATGTTCATTCATGTCGTCGTTCTCTATTCTGTCATGTTTTTGTCTATGCTGAGGGATAAAGCCCATAGCTTTGCCCTTGGTAGGCCAGAGTTCTACCACTAAGCTACATCGCCCCTCCACTTCATTTATTTATTTTTATTCTTTTTATTTTTTTATAAAGTTAGTTTAATTTAATTCTATTTTATTTTTGCGGGATTTTTAGTACCAGGAATCTAACTCAGGACTTTGTACTTACCAGGCAGGCACTTGTACCACTGAGCTATATCCCTGGCCTCACCTTCCACTTAAAAATGCTTATTTATGCCTTTCAATGAAAAGAAATTTTAGGGCTGGGCGCGGTGGTGCGCACCTGTAATCCCAGCACTTGGGGGGCTAAGGCAAGAGGATCAGTGTGAATTCCAGACTAGCCTGGGCTACAAAACTGAGCCTGGCCAGCCTGGACTGCATTGCGAGACCCTGTCTCAAAAAGAAAAAAAAAAGGAAAAAGGAAAAAAGAAGCAAAGAAAAGAGGACTGGGGAGATAGCTCAGGGACACAAGAGCCTGCCTGGCAAAGACAAGGACCTGAGTTCAATCCCAGGTTCCACAAAAAAAAAGAAAAGAAATTATAGCTGGGCATGGTGGCACATGCCTATAATCCCAGCATGGGGGTGGGGGATGCATAAGTATCCCTGGGAGTTTCAGACCACCCGGTGCTACAAAGTAAGTTCAAGGCCAACCTGAAGGGCATAGTGAGACCCTGTCTCAAAAAGGCAAAAGACAAAACAAACAAAAAAAGTAATACTTTACGTTAATTTCTTATAAAAGTCTTTTAATCTCCTTTTATATTTTTTGCTGCTCTGGGAACTGACTGTGTGGGGTGTGAAGATTGCACATCCCTCCTCTTCCCTCCCCTGGGGACATCCCCAGCAACTCTGGCTCTATTTATGGAAACGACTCTCCTTCCCTATCAAACCATAGTGTTATCTTTGTACAGATCCAGTGTCTATACACATGGGGGTCTTTAACTTAATTTTTTTTTTCTTCTCAAAAATACTATGCGATCCAGGCTGGGGAGATAGCTCAGTAGAATAAGCACTTGCCTGGCAAGCACAAGGACCGGAGTTCAATCCCCAGCATGAAAAAAAAAAAAAAAGATAACACAGTTCTTTGGGGCCGGCGAGATGGTTCAGTGGTCTAAAGCGCCTGCTTAGGAGGGCTCAGGCAACTGCAGGGACTGCGGTTCGATCCCCGGCACCACATGCTGTGCTAACGCCACCACCAGGGCAGGCTGAGCCAGCCACAAAATAAATAAAGAAAGAAACAAACACAACAAGCAAACAAATAAATAAATAAATAAAATTAAAAAAAAAAAAAAAATACTATGCGATCCAGGCAGGACTTCAACTCAGTATGTAGCCCAGGCTGGCCTGGAACTCAAACCGATCCTCCTGCCTCAGCCTCCCAAGTGCTGGGATTAAAGGCATGCACCAACACATCCTGTTTCTGTACACATTTTCCTTTCTTTAAGGAAGGAAAGGTTTATTTAGCTCACAGTTTGTGGAGATTTCAGTCCATACTCTGCTGGCTGCAAGGCAAGCAACAGCAGTTCTTGGCAGCAGAAAACAATGAAGAGCAGGGGAGGAACAACAGCAAAAAAACATCTCATATGTGCACGCTTTCAAGTCATCTTTTTGTTTTCTTAAACAAATTCCTCTGAACATAACAGGGTTCAATCCCTGGTACTAAAACAAAACAAAACAAACAACCCATTTTCATGGCATCAAGTCTTCCAAGCTACAAATATAGCATATCTCTCCATTTGTTTATATTTTTCAATTCTCTCAAGTGTTTTATTATTTTTTTGCATAAACATCTTATACATCTTTTCTTAGATTTATTCCTATAGTAGTTACCTGATTTTTTTTTGGACGGGGCTGGGGTTTGAACTCACAACCTTGCACTTGCCAGGCAGGCACTTATGCCATAGAGCTATCTCTCTGGCCCCAGTAGTCACCTGATTTTTAAAAATCTTTTATTTATTGACTTTTCTGGTGCAGGGTCTCACTATGCAGTTTGGGCTCAGATTGATCTTCCTGTCTCAGTCTACCCAGGGCTGGGATTATGGGGATATGCCATAATGCCGGTTTTGGTGGCTGGCATGGCTCTGGGACCTGCGTGGCATACAGTGCTGGGGATTGAACCTGGGTCCTTGCATTTGCCAGGCAGGCTCTTGAACCACTGAGCTATCTCCTCAGCCCAGTCATCTGATTTTTTAATTTTTTTTTTTTTTTAGGGAAGGGTCTACAGGGTGGTCAGGGTCCCACTTCTAGATCAGACTCATAGTAATCCACCTGTTTAAACCTCCCAAGAGCTGGGATTATATGGGATTATAACTGCCATCTCAGCACACCCTGAGGGTGGGGCTGGTAGGCCCAGGATGGAACCCCTGGCCCCTGTGCCTGCTTACAGGTGCTTTAATCCACTGAGCTATTTGGTTTTTTTGTTGTTGTTATTGCCGGCTCAGCCTGCCCTGGGGGTGGGGCTGGTGTAGCATGTGGTGCTGGGGATCCAACCATGGTCCCTGCGGTTGCCTAAGCTTGCCTAAGCAAGTGCTTTAGACTGCTGAGCCATCTCGGCGGCCCACTGAGCTACTTGGCTGGCCCTAATCACCTGATATTTTGATGCTAAGATATGTTTTCATTTCATGCTTTTTTTTGTTGTTGTTTTGAGACAGGATCTCGCTATGCAGTTCAGTCTGGCTTTGAACTCACTTGTGTAGCCCAGGCTGGTCTCAAATTTGCACCAATCCTCCTACCTCAGCCTCCCAAGTGCTGGGATTACAGGCATGCGCCACCACGTCTGGCTCATTTCATGCTTTTTTAATATTATGGCGGCTCAGCCTGCCCTGGGGGTGGAGCTGGCACAGCATGTGGTGCCGGGGATCGAACTACAGTCCTTGCGGTTGCCTAAACTTGCCTAAGCAGGCACTTTAGACCTCTGAGCCATCTCTCTGGCCCACATTTCATGCTATTAATACATAGAAGCTCTGTATCCAATTTCCTTAATAATTATGTTCTACCTGCAAATTTTCTTACCCTGGATGATAGAAAACCACTGTGCTCCCATTGCCGGTGATTTGTGGTCCTCAGATGCCTCGCTGAGCAACTAGGGGCCAGAGGGCGTGAGGCAGAGCTGTCTCGGCAGGTGCCTCCCTTGCGCCACGGCCTCCCCATTGCTTCACAGACCCCACATCCACGCTTCTCAACGGTGGGAGGTCTTTGTGCCTTCACCCCTGGCAGAAAGGAGTTACAATTTCTTAGGTCTCAGACCCCACCAAAATAGAGGGGAGTTATAATGTGGCTTAAGAGAGTAATTAGGCCAGGTGTGTGGTGGCACACTCCTGTAATCTCAGTGCATGGAAGGCTGAGGCAGGAGGGATCACTAAGTTCCAGGCCAGCCTGGTCTACAAAGCGAGGTCAAGTCCAGCCTGAACTGTACAGCAAAACCAATAAAAGGGGATGAGTTGGGGGTGTAGCTCAGTGTCAAGGCTTTGGATTCAATCCCTAGGATAAGAAAATAAGGAAAGAAGGGAGAGAGGGAGAGAGGCAGGTGTAAGAAGAAAGGAATGAGGGAGGGAAAGAGAGGAAACAGCTAGCTGGGCAAAGTGGCGTGAGCCTGCAGCCTCAGCTGCAGGGAAAGGCTGAAGGGGGAGGGTTATTACATGGGTCTCGGCATCTGGACCAGCCTGGACAGTGTAGTGAGAACCACTAAAAAACTAATCAATGGACAAGTGAGCTGATTAAGATATCTACCACACAGGCAAAAATATCACGCAGGAGCGAGGCAGGAGTCGAGCATCATGGCGTACACAGCCAGATCAGCAGAGACAGGAGCATCATTACAAGTTCAAGGCCAGTCCGAACAACCTAGCAAGACCGTCTCAACACACACAATAAAAGCACCACGAATACAGTGCCATGACAGAGCGCTGCTGGGCTCAAGCCCCCAGAGTGCAAGGAGAAGCAATATCAGGACACTGAACATAGAACGGGACATGGCACTGCTGTTCAACAGAGCCATCACCCCCGCTGCTAAAGCAGCCCTACTGGGTGGTTATTTTCTATAAAATGTTGCACCATTTCCTGCATTTTATGTGTTTCCTGATATGGCATGTGTCTAGGTGTCCCCCTAAGCCTCAGGCACCAACAAACAGGCCTTTCTCGAGCTGGCAGGATGTAGGAAGTGATGCTGGGGTTAAGGTGCCCTATTAAGTGTGGATGGCATCACCCGACAGAACGGGCAGCCTGGATGGAATCTTGGGGACAGAGAGAAGGCTGCCGCTGCTGGCAGCGGCTCTCGGCCTCCCCCTGCCCTGCCATGCCACGGACTGTTTCTCTCCTGGTTCCCCTCTGTCATGCCACCCCCGCTGACTATGGACTGAAACCCTTACAGATTTGAGTTCAATAAAGGAAACCCTGCGTTTGTGTCAGGTATTTTGCTTTAGCAATGAGAGAAATAACTCAGACCTCTCCCCCACTGTATGTGAAGTGAGGCATTCCGTGCCTTTCCCCCTTCTCCTCTGCGGGATCACTCTCCTCCACACCCCCTGGGGGTTGGGAGGCCATCAGTCGCAGCCGCCCCCCCACTATGAGCGACAGTGAGCGAGAGAGGGAGGGAGCCATTGGCTCTCTGTGGTCATGTGACATTCAGCAGCATGTAGTGCGTGTATTACAAGGCATTGCTCATCTATCAATGTAAAGTTGATTAGAAATGATCACTCAAGGGCTGGCGGTATAGCTCAGCGGATTAAGTGCTTGCCTAGGGAAGTGCAGGGGCCAGGGTTCCGTTCCTGGCCCCACCTGCCACATCGGCCCCACTCTCGATTGCACTGAGCCAGTGATGGAGTCGGGCCACAGCTGTAATCCCAGCACTTGAGAGGCAGGAAACAGGAGGATCACTATGAGTCAGAGTTGCGTAGTGAGACCCTGTAGAAAGAAAAGAAGACCAAAAAAAAAAAAGAGAAATGTTCACTCGTCTCCCTCCCAGAACATGTTACTTGCAAGCCACAATTTTACTGTATGTGGAATCCAACATGCACACCACCAAGCAAATGAGGCGTCCAAAACTTGGAATAGTATTACAGAGCGCAGTCTTGGTGTCTGGCTGGGCACGCAGAACAGCGGACCAGGACTGGAAGTCCAGGTAGAGATCTAAGCACCTACATCAGTGTGGGATGAACGCTGGATTTGCAAACCATGGGGACACAGGTGGCTTATGTTGTAAGAAACATTTGAGACCCACGCTTCAAATGAAAGTTGGACCGTTACATTATTCCTCATAAAAAAATGAATGCAGATGGATCGAATTTTAAAATCTCTCAAGTTGAAGTCATCAGGGTCATGGAGATAGCTCAATAGAATAAGCACTTGCCTGGCAAGTGCAGGGTCCTGAATTCAATCCCTGGTACCTCAAAAAAAAAAATGTAGCCACTTTAATTTTCTATTGTTTTGAAATTTTGTATTGGGGCTAGTGAGATAGCTAGGAATAAAGCGCCTGCTTAGGCAAGCTTAGGTAAGCACAGGGACCACATACCATGCCAGCCCTGCCCCCAGGGTGGGCTGAGCTGATCACTGAGACCAGGCGTGATGGTGCACACCTGTAACCCCAGTACTTGGGAGGCTGAAAGCAGGAGGATCACCATGAGTCCGAGCTGCATAGTGAGGCCCTGTACCAAATACATAAAAAAAAAATCAAAACTAAGATTAACTAGTGTCATGAATAATAATAATAATAATAATAAAATGAAGCCACAGAAGTACTGAAAGAAATAAGGAAGATTTAAAAATAATTTTTGAAGCAAAGAGGCCTTCCCAGGTATGACCCATACACGATCCAGAAGGACATTTGATGAGGCGACAGGTGAGCTGGAAGAATGATCCCTAGACGCAGTACAAAGCCCCACAATGGTCTCTTATTAATCATGAGGGCAACAACCAGTAATCCAGTAAAGACAGGAAGGCAGGGTCTGCAGGTCACACCAGGCAAGCCCCAAAGCTCTCTTTCTCACGTGGCCTTCTCCACCCCTCCCTGAGCCTGGGACTTGGCCTGACGTGGCTGCTGCTCCTCCCGGAGGGAATAACGGGGCCCCAGCTACAGCACTGACCAACAGCTCAACCCAGGCGTCAGATGCCTGCTTTCTCCCTGACTGCCTGGAGGGAACCAGCCTCGGTCCTTACCTTTGACCTGTCCCAGCACATACCCCAGACGCTGCACTCTCTGGAGGGCCGGAAGCTTATAGAAGAACTGGATACCCGAGGGTCTCCTGGCTCCTGTCTGCAAGCAGCTGCAGGAAAGGCACAGCTGGAGAAAGGGCAGAGCGCAACCCTGTCAAGTTTGGGGCCAGAATTGGGGTTCCCCTTACCAGATTCAAGGAGGATATTACAGCTGTTGTGGTGGTGTACGTGTGTAACCCCAGCAGTGTGGGAAGTGGAGGTGGGGGCTGCAAGCTTAAGCTCAATCTGGGCAATTCTCTGTCTCAAATTAAAGGGGGGTGGGGCACTGTCATCTCCTTTTTCCTGGCCAGTATTCCCCAGGGTGTTAAAGGCTTGGCATCTTATATGTCCCGAAAAACCTCATACTAACAGCTTAGCCCTGGGGATCCAATGGTCTCATTGTGAACGGCTCTACCCAGGGGGACACGGCAACAGGAATGAGAAAAGCTAGGCTTGGTGGTCGCCAGACTGCCTGATGGGCAAGACTAATTCCAGGCATACAAAAACAATCCTTTATTTATACTTTTGGGAAGTTTGTATCACATGACACAAGGTTGCTTAGCGACTAATAGCTGGCCTGAACCAGACAGGATGCTTTTCTCAACACTGGGGTAGCTTGTTTGCTTTAGGCACTGAGGCCCAGTCCCGCCTACACACACTTGATCAATTTCCTGTCTTCCAGGGGCTCTCAACATATCCCCCTTTTTTGTATTGTTTTGTCAAAGATGAGTGTAGCATTGCAGTTAGAGAAGCTGTATTTGGAGAAGTCTTTAAGGGACCTTTTTACACTTGATGTCAGTCCTAAGACTGTTGGTACTTGAATTCAATGTAATTGACCCTATATAGTCCAAAAGTCCACAATAGTAGTATGTTTTCAGCACAGCTGGTAATTGTCAATTGTGGTTCACTTGAGCTTAGCATATTAGTATGACATTACTTTATATCTCATGGCTATACTTTTCTGCTGGATGGTTAAGACCAAGTTAAAGCAAGACCTGTATAAACACAGGTATAACTTCAACTATCTGACAAGGTCAGCCCAATCTCAGGACTTATCTTGGAACATGTACAAAACCTTGTAGATCTTCTGTCAGTGTCAGCCATCTGGATGAGTCACGGCCATTGCTTGACCAATTTGCTCTCTCTGAGAGATTGAGAGACTTTTTTCTTTCTTTTAGGTGACTCTCCTTAGGCACATTATACATAGTCATCGATCACTTTCCTCTGTGGCCCCATGATCTCCTTGATCACAATATCTGGGTCACAACTGAGTTACAGGATGTCACAGCAAAGGTTTTCTTATGTCCTGAGTCTTCACTGACCATAAGGGCTAGGGCCAAAATATTGGCTATCCTTTTAGCCCATCTATCTCTCTCATTTCTGGTCTGCAAACCTTAATGGTTAATCATCCAAAAGAAAAGCTTAATGACATTACTCTCTAACAGAGGCAGTAAACCTAACACTACAATCTATCTGAATATTAAACACCTTAGACACAAAATGGAACTGCTATTTTTACAAGCATGGATATTTTAGCACTTCAATCCCTATAGAATGTCAACAAAAAACAATTACAGAACTTTACACAAAAATTTAGAAATCAAATCATATATAACATTGTAGCAGGCCATTATGACATTTTGTGACATGTTTACATTTTCATTTTGACATTACCCTTTTAATCAATCTACCTTACCTAATACATTTGGATTTTTCACCTAATTG
>PVKN010009872.1:0-23271 GCA_004027915.1 Capromys pilorides
AGGGGAGTGGAGGGGAGGACGACAGCAAGGATCATGGAGGAGATGGGAAAATTGAATCTTTATATACTGCTGGTGGGAACGTAACTAAATCAGCCACTGTGGAAAACAGTTTGGCAGTTAGTCAGCAAGTTAATAGAATTACCATGTGGCCCAGCAATTCCACTGTGTGTGTATACGCAAACGAATTAGAACAAGTACTCAAACAAGTACATGTATATGTGCTCATGGCATCAGAAAGTCAGAAAAATTAAAATATATATCACAGATAAATGAATAAACATATAGTAGCCTATGCATGTGATAGAATATTCTTCTACAATAAAAAGGAATGAAGTATCGACAAGTGAGAAGCAGATAAAGTCTGCACACGTCATGCTAAATAAAAGAAGCCAGACGCCAAAGGATCACACCTAAGCTTCTATTTATATTAAGTATCCAGAATAGATAAATCTGTAGGGACAGAAATTATAATAGTTGTTGCCAGGGACTGTGAGTAAAGAAGAAGGGGCAGTGTCTATAATGAGCATGGGGTTTCCTTCGGGATGATGAAAATGTTTTGGAGCTAGAGAGGTGGGGTTTATACAACATTTTGAATGTATTCGATAGCTCACTTTAAATAACAGTTAATTTTATTTTATGCAAATTTCATCTAAGCTGAAATCCTCTCTCTTCTCTGCCTCTGCTTCTTTTTTTTTTTTGATTTGCAACGTTAGTGTAACACCGATACCAAAACCAGAAACACACAAGGAAAAGCACATAAGGAAAGTGGGAGGGGCAAAGAAAGCTTCATCTTCACAGCCCGTGAGCCACAGGGAGAAGTGCCGCCCATGATGCTGGGTGGCAGGGCCTCCGAGTCTGCCTCTGCTTCTGTCTCGGTCTCTCTGTCTATCTCTCTGTCTCTGTTTCTCTCTGTCACTGTCTGTCTCTGTCTCTCTTTGTCTCACTCTCTCTGTCTCTGTCTCTCTGTTTCTCTCATTCTGTTTCTCTATCTCTCTGTCCCTGTCTTTCTGTCTTTCTCTCCAGTTCTTTCTCTGTCTCTCTCTATCTCTCTATATCTGTCTTTCTCTCTCTATGTCTCTCTTGTCTCTATCTCTCTCCCTCCCTCCCATTCCTTCAAAGCCACAGGGGCCCCCAAATCTACAACAGCACTGTTTGTTCCCAGAAACACAACCAATAGTACAGGAATCTGTAAAACAACATAACCCATCTAAGCACCTAAGGTACTAATGAGCTCCTCTCTCCCCAAGAAAATATTCTCCTCCCTCCCCACACCATTTATTAGGCTACAAGCTGCTGCTTGTCAGGTAGCATTAGTTGCAGGGATCTAAAGGGCTGGTCTCCTGATTCCTGACTTATTATATTACTGAGAACATGGCTAAGGCTCCATGGTAGACACTCCTAGGTGGATGTCTGGACTGTGTTCGGTGGCAGGGGATCTGCACAGCCACTATGGAGGGCTCCCTCCAAGAGGTCTGGTTTCAAATCCAACTTTGTCACACATTTGCTTAAAATGGGACTAAATAACATTTTCCTTGCTTAATTCCAATATCCAAAAATGGGTTGCTTTGCAAAACCTCAGTTGCTACCACTGCGGTTGGAGTGACTGTCGCCTTTCCCTTGATGAATGTAGTGGCCTCTTCTTTCGTCTCCTGCTGCCCTTTATCCAGCTGATTGCTACGCTGCCATAAGCCTGGTGCTGTCTAGCCTAGTCCCATGGTGTCACTCCTCCAGAGCTGTTGTCTCAGGATCAAAGCCAGATCCTTACGTAGGTCCTCAGCATCCTGTGACCGTTGAAGGCCCCACTCCTGACTGTCCCCAGCCCCTGCCCATGGTGCCCTGGGTGCAGTGGTCCCCTTTGTGTCCCTGCCTTGGGAGCTTTCCCAGCTCTTCACTCAACCTGCTCTTGCCCTTGGTCCTCCGGGTTTCTACTCAAATATCCCTCCCCAGGGAGTCTCATCTCAGCATGCCTTGCTCATTCGCCTTCTTTACTTAGTTTTTGTTTTATGTTGATGGCAGTTACCACCAACATCAAGTACCACTGTTTATTTATCACTAGTGCATCCCATGTACCTAACATAGTTTCCCGACACATAGTAGGTGGTCCATAAATACTCATTTATGCATGGATGAGTTATTTTTTGTTTTTTGAAGATCAAAGATCACAGAAGGGGCTTAGGGGTAGCTCAGTGGTAGAGTACTTGCCTCGCATGTGTGTGCATGGTCCCAGGTGTGATTCAGAGACAGGGGAAGAAAGGAAAATGGATACCACAGTGTTATACAATGGACAGTGTTGTGTTATTTATATCAAAATGACATTTACCTCAATATACCAAGACCTATACCAGAGCTTGTAATTTTTAGAGAAAACAACAGCAAAAATTCAATTCTTCACTCTCCTGAAAGTGCCATGAGCCCAAAGGATAGATCTGACAGCCCTTGATTTTAGCA
Source organism: Capromys pilorides (assembly GCA_004027915.1). Classification (NCBI taxonomy): domain Eukaryota; kingdom Metazoa; phylum Chordata; class Mammalia; order Rodentia; family Capromyidae; genus Capromys; species Capromys pilorides. Next base: position 2,449 of record PVKN010009872.1, read on the forward strand.
TCTTCCCCCAAAGCCTGCTGTTTACTAATCATCTAGAACTCATCTCATGAACCTGAGCAGAACAGATTTCAGATGGGCAGGTTCCTGATGGGTGTGCATCCGAAGAACTGGAGCATTTCATAGCTGGTGTGGGATTTTACGGATGCATCAAGTTGGCTTTTTATTTGATACCACAAAATTAAATTAGGAATGAAAGTAATTAGGTTCAATGAAGAGAAAAAAAGCTGAACTCAAAGTGGGTGGGGGCGGAGGCCAAATCTCATAGAGGTCAGGACTGCCTGGAAAGTTCCTTCTTAAAGTCTTATAAATAGATGGTAATTTCTAAAATGTCAAGGGTTTCTCGGCTCAATTAAAATTATTTGTAGCACAAATGGTTGAGACAAGGGAGTGCTTTAAGTCAGGGAAACGCAGTAACAAGAATAATAAGTACCCGGTTAGTGTGGTTTGGGAGAAGACTTATTTAGATGCTGGAGACTTTCCATCACGTCAGACGCCAGAAAGGCCGGTGACACAGGAAGCAGAGCTGCTGTCCTTCAGATCTCTTTCCTCCAGTTTCCACTTAGAAATAGGAAACAGCCAACAGCCATTCTGCAGCTCCAACAACTTCATTTCCCAGGTTCATCTGGAAGAAAGAGCCATAACTCAGCTCCTTCGCGCTGGGGACAGGCGGGGGCAGTGGCCGAACTGCAGCCTGGAGCTAAGCCCATATAACTTCTTCTGGAATGCGTTTCAGACTTTGCGGCTGTCATCTACTAAAGGATGGATTTTGCAAATATTATGAACTTATCCATTTGGGAAGCAAAAGCAAATATCCGATAGACCCGGCTTTTGTCATAGATAAATAGTTCTTTACATAGCAAGCCCAGGAGTGTTTGAGTGCAACCCTGCAAAGTCCAATGAGGTGTCAACTGAAGCCACAGGCATGATCATTTACTGTCAACATAGACTGCTATCACTTACAACCACAGTCAGAAAAATGACTGATGATTGATTTGATGGCAATGATGATTACTCTTGCAATAAGCTTAATTAAAATAATGAACTGCTATTGTATGCGCTTACTTGCCGCCCGGGCGGGATAATGTATACATGCTACAAGGAAGTCGCTGGCTAGCGCGGGGTTCATATTTCAATCCTGACACAATGCCGGGCATCATGTGGGATCCCTGCCGTCCTCTCCCTTTTCTCTGAGTCCCGTGGTTCCTCCTTCCTCATGCACACGTAATTGCTTGCGTAATGCAGTGACAAGAGGTCTGTTGGTTTATTGGGTCTGCTTTGAATCCAGCCCCTTGGATGACAGGCACTGGTGGGTCTCTGCATGAAGCTACTAGCTGAAGTCTCTGGGGATGGCAGTTTAAGCTAGGTGCTCCCCCCAATCTTTCCCCACTGGCTGGCTCCTCGACCTGAAATAAGGAGAACCCCCCAGAGAGAGATGCTTACACATCAGCTTGAAAATCTGGCCCTGTGTCAGCCTATAACATCAGGTCATTTTTCTTCCCAGACACTCTTGCTACTAACTTTTCCTCTGTCCCTTCAGCACCTGGGGCATAGGAGAGACAGGAGGGTAGAAAATAAAAATCTCTGAGGGACTTTTGAACCACCCAGAAAGCGAGCCTCAAACCCAGCCTTGCGTCCAGGTCACATAATTGGTGAGGGCCTTAAAAACACAAACAGCCCTCATCCACTGCTGGAAGATCAAAGGAACATTTACTCACTCACTTAACTCAGAAAAAATAAAACACCCAGCACAAATTGTGGGCTTTTAACTATCTTGTGGGACCAAAACCTAATCAGAGTGCGGAGGACTATAAACATCTAGGAAGGGAAGCAGACAGTCATTAAAATTTGATTATGAGACTAGCAGCTCTGATAGGGCCTTATGGGCCCATAGAAGAAAGGCCCAGGATTGACAGGCCGCCTTCCCTGCAGAGGGTTCTGGGTGAGGGAGCAGAGGACGAGAGCAAAGCAGCCCGACATCTCCCCTTCACACAGGCAAGAACCGAGAGCCACAGAGCCACTGCTCATCTCCTGCCAGGAGGAAGACTGACCTCAGAGATCTGTGGACCTTTCCCTGTCTACTTGCTTACAAAATGTTCATTGTCTGCTAACTGGAACAAAATGCAGACTGAGCTAGGTATATGGCACACATAGCTGCAATCCTCGGCTGCTCAGGGGGTTGAGGCAGGAAGATAGCAAGCTCAAGTCCTGTCCAGGCAATCTAGAAAGACTGGCTCAAAAGAAAGTTTAAAAAGGCCTGAGGATGTAGCTCAGTGAGAGAGTACCAGGCCCAGTATTCAATCCCCAGCTGGTGAATAAAAAGAAAAGAAAGAACCTATGGCCTATTAGGAGAATTTTCTTCAGTCACTAGAAATTGTGATTTATTTCATTTTTCAGTTATTCAGTTATCATTTATTTTTAGTTTTTAGTTTTTCAGATGAAAAAAGGCTTCTTTAGATGTCCGAATGCCTAGGTGAGATTAGGCGCTGAGTAATCAACCGGGCTTTGGGGCCAAGCTGCAAAGTGAACATCGCTGAGTTCTGAGCTGGTTTCCAATGCCACAGAAAGTGCTGGATGCTCTGCCCCTTGGCCACAGTCATTCGTGTGTTAAACAAATATTTATTGAGCACCTGCTTGTATTCTAGGAGGGAGAGACACCTGGAGCACGCTAGGAGTATGCTGATTGTGAACACAGTAGGGAAAGACCTAAGGAGGGAAGTCGGGGAGGGCACTCGCGTTCTGACGCAAGAGCCTTCAGATGCATGAGGATCTGAGCAAGTGATTCTTGGGACAGAAAAAAAGAACAGGACTGGAATCAGGAAAACACATTAGCCCATTAATACAAGGAATGTGGAACAAGGCTGACCTCCCAGAATGCTACTCGATGGCAGGCACCGTGTCCCCTCATTCATTTAATAACGTCTTCTGTTGACATTCATCAGTTGCAGCAAGGTCAGACGGACTCAGGCCATTATACTGGGGTGTCTGTATGCCAACTCTAAAATCTTCTCCTAAGTCTAGACAATTCAAAGTGGTCACTGTCAGATTAAGATCTTGCTAGCAGCAAAACAAAAGCATACTTCCTGACCCCACTCTCTGGCTTGTCAACCCAGTCTATGTAGTGTCTTGTCCTTGGTGTCTTAACATTTTGGACTAATTCTCCATTGTGGAAGACTACTCAGAGGATTTTAGGATGTTTAGCATTATCCCTGGCTCCTACCCATAGACGCCAGGAGCACCTCCCTAGTTAGGACTCCAAAAATGTCTCTTACCTTTTCCCTAAGGGCAAAATTGCCCTGTTGAGAAGCACTGATCTAACATGATTTGAATTAACTCTGAATACACTGGTAGTGAAAAACTCAGAGAAATGCTAACACTGATTAGCCACATACATACAGCCACTCTTGTGGATCTTTCTGCCAGAGGGTGGATCTTGAATGTCCCTCCCAAAGCTATATATGTCAAAGACTAGGTCCCCAGCACATGGCTCTGTTGAGAGGAGGGGCCTAGTGGAAGGAAATTAGATCACTGGAACATGGCCTTGGATGAGATCATGGGACATTGACCCCTCCTCTTCGTTTGTTTCCTGGCTGCTCCTAGAGGACAGCTTCATCTTCCATGAACTCCCAACGTGCTGTAGTGGGTGAGCACAGACCCCAAAGCAACTATGTGATGAACTGCAGCCTGAAACCTCCCAAAGCAGGGAACAAAACAGACCTTTCTTCCTTATAAGGTGATTGTCTCGGGTATTTTCTCACAGTGATAGAGAGCTGCCTAATATGGCAGGATGAGGAGACCCTAGGTTCTCTCACATTTGTCTGCTACCACCTGACCCATACCAGAGCCTTCTTTGGTCCACTCCCTGCCACAGCTCATGCATCCTCCACATTGTTTCTGTGGAAAAAAAAAAATCTGATCCTGTCTATCCTCTTTTTAAAAGCCTCTGAAAGCCCTATAGGACCAAATCCCAGTGACTATTATGATGGCCCAGCTTCTTCACAAGCTGTCCTTGAGCCACCTGTCTCTCACAGTGCGCTGCCTCCAGGGCCCCGTAAGCCCCTCTGTACTCAGTGCTGCATCCAGCTGTGGCCATGCTCTCTTACCCTACACACGCTTGTTCCTCACTTTTAAGCAACAAAGGTTTACTTCTCCTGGGTCTCAGCTGCAATTCTACCTCTTTAGCTATATCTTTCTCTACATTCCCCCTCAAATCTTTCAAAGAAAATGGATTCTGGACCTACGCTCACTAGATTGATCGCACTTCCCCTACTGCATTGTATCTCGCCTCCCCCGTTCATCCAGCCAACAAATGCATGTTGAGCACCTACTACATGCCAAATACTCTTCTTGGCCCTCAGCGATGTGAGATGTAAATAAATTTGGCCAGAAATACTATCTTTGCTGAGCTTATGATCTAGTTAGGAAGCTGGAAAATAAGTAAGTAATATGTGTCAGGCAGTCGTGGCACCAGGCACCACAGTAGGATTTGGGAATAGAAACAATTTGAGCGCAATTCCTGCTTTCAAGGAGTTTCTGGTCATGAGGGGTGAAGAGGGTGTGAGAGGCTGTGGAGTGCAGGGTTGTAGCAAAATGAGTAAAGAGCTTTTCAATACTGTGCTCAGGTATGACAAGTTCCCAAGGTCACACCGACATCAGCATGAGGCCACTGAAGGACTCGGGGAAGGCTGTAATTTTGAAACTTCTGGATTAGGCTTCAGGAAAACCTTCTAAAAGGGCCAGGAATTTTACCAGTTAGGTGCAAGGCATCTCAGGGAGGCCCAAACACAGCTCTGGAAAGGCTGAGGTGGAGCCTCCATCCAATTTACCTCAGGCTGCACCACTCTTCTTCGCCTCACTGTTACCTGAAGTGAGGACAGGCTCAGAAGCCCTGAAGCCACACCCGAGGCTGATTTATGTCCTTAGATGAGACTTCCTATTGGAGATAGAGGCAAAAAAAACTCTCCTTCCAATGAGTTGCTTAGGTTACCAGATATAAATGTGAAAAATTGGTTAAAAACAATGAAAACAACAACAAAGTTATAAGAAATTAAAAGAAAAAATAAGAATAAAAAACATTAACTGCTCCTTTCTAAAGACCAACAGAAACCTAAATAACTACTGTGAAGATAACATTATGCAATATAGCAACCATTGTTGAATTCCTATTACTTTGTTCAATGAAATTTTGCATCATTTCTGATGTTTTTTTCCTACTATTTTGTATTCTTTTAAAAATTAAGGAAATTCACTTACAAAATAAATACTTCTGAGGCTCAGAATTTTAAAGGAGGGGTGCTGGGAAGATAGCTGGGTGGTCTAAGGGCCTTCCTGGCAAGTGGAAGGACCCAAGTTCTATCCCTAATACCACATGCTGTGCCAGCCCCAGAAACCCAGGCGTGCCCTGCCAGCCTCCAAACCCTGCATCACCGTAATTGGGCGTGGGGGCACATACCTGTAATCCCAGAGCTGGGGAGGCTGAAAACAGGAGGATCACTATGAGTCTGAACTGTGCTGCAAGACCCTGTGCTAGACAAATAAACAAAAGATTTTTTTAAAAATTTAAAGAAGAAAACATCTCCTTCTTTCTTAGGATAGACGTCATCTGTACGTGAGTTCGGTCAAACTTCCCTAATGCCTCCCTCTACGGACTGAAGGTTATGTGTTCCTGCAAAATCCCTATGTCGAAACCTAACCTAGCCCAACAATAACAATTCTAGGAGGTAGGGTTTTGGGGAGTGATTAGGTCATGAAGGTGGAGCCCTCGTGAGTGAGGTTTGGGCCCTTAAGAGGCGCTGAAGACCCTGGAATACTCCCTGCTTCCACCACATGAGACATAGCAAGAAAGGGCCACATATAAGCCGGTGCGCCAATCAATAGACCCTTAGGAGACACCGAATCTGCCTTGACCTTGGGTGTCCTCAGTCCCCAGTATTGCAGGAAATATGCTGTGCTGTACATAAGTTGCCTCGCTTGTAGCCTCTTGCTATGGTGCCTGCCATTGGGGAATCACAAGGGCTGCCTCCTGGGCCTTCCCCACAAAGCAGGAGGCGCACAAGAATATCCAAGATGAAGAGTCAAAAATCACCCCGAGAGGTCCGGTGGGTCCCCACTTGCCCATCTGATGTCCATGGCCTGTCTGAGTTCTTGCCCACACTCTCCACGGCTCCTGCTGCAAGGACGTGTTGACTTGCACTTCCGTGAAATGGTTAATCTCTACCACTCAGGCTCCAAATGAGAGGTTGAAACTGGGGATCAGTTCAATCTGTGTGCAAGTCATTTAAGAGCTCGGTCTCATCTTTGAAATATAGATTAACCAGGAGAGCGTGAGTTCAGCATTTCTCTGTAATGTTGTTTCATTGATCCTGCAGGCCGACTGGATGTGGCTTCAGACGGATACCTAAAAATTAGTTTTAAAACTTTCCCATCTTTTAATATTTTATAACCTGTCAGAAAATCAATTATGGACTTTGCCCCCTTTCAACGCCTGGTTCCATGGGAACCGAGATGTAACCGAAGCGAGGCTCTTTCCTCTTGTATACAAAAAAAGCAACGGGTAAGTTCAGAGTGAATGATGACTGCAGGGAAATTCTTGGATTTGTAAAGATTTAGAGATGAATTGAACAGCTCTGACCTGCCGGGTCCACAGTTTGGGTTTCTCTTTTTCTCTGACAACAGCCATAGAGTAGCTCCCCTCAACCCTGGGAAGAAGCACAGATTCAGAGGTTAGTCCTGTAGGAACCCAGCTATAATTTGAATGTGTCAGATATCCTGATAAATGTCTTCAAGCCCAGTGAATCACAAACAGCTGTCTTCAAATCCTGCATATGGGGCATGATCTTTCAGGTTCAAAAATATATTTCTTTACTTTTTTGGAGCGGAGAAGGACTTAAAAGGGGGAAGACTAGGAAACAAAAATCATAATAATTTTTATTTTCCTTATTGTCTTTTGTAAAGTTTCTCTTATAGATGTATGTTGAATAAGGAAAAGGAAAGCTGTTTTCTTTTTAAATATAAACTTAGGTAAAGTTACAAACAGAACCAAAAGCATATGCCAAAAGAAAGCAAAAGTGCTATTGTCACCATGGAGTTGACAATAAAAATTGCAACCTCCATAGTATGAATGCGCCAGTCACTTCTGGGTGTCCATATTCATCCCCAGGAGCTATAGTTAGTCCCATGAAAATATCTGTATTAAGCATCATATTCCAGACATAAGAGTGGAGAGAGTAGGGGAAGAAGGGGAGAAAGGAGAGAAGAAGGAAGGATGAATCCTGAATCTGGAAGAGAAGGGTTAAAACAAGGAGAGGACAAGTCATAAAAGGTAGACTGAGCAAGACGGTGGCAGAAGTGATAAAGTGCTCAGCTCAGCAAGGGGAAATTCCAGCTCACCTCACACCCAGGTTTATTGCAGTCAGTAGCAGGAGTAGCGCAGCACCTCTCACGCCTGGCAGTGTCCATGGCACAACTGTACGTTACTCTTTAAATGGAAGTAAAACATTGCTATCTTTATTACACTGACATTTAATTACCACTAGAAGTGAAGGAGAGACACCCACAAGGAGGGCCTTTGCTATGGTAGCCACCACTCCCAGAATAGGAATAGCAATTACCTGCTTTTCTTCATGCTTTGTACCAAACTACAGCCTGAAAACCAGCAATCCAGCAGTCTGACCTCTGGCAGAGCCCCCAGATCTCCCAGTGGCTAAACAGCTGGGGGAGCCCTGGGAAGAAGATGGTATATTTGGCCTGGGGCACAGGGAAGGTAAAGTGATCCGTGATAGTGGGCATTCTGTTGGGAGAAGGCTGGCAGGAATCGCCATGAACTTGAGTCTACCTAACATTTGCTCTTTTTTTTTTTTTTTTTTTTTTTTGTGAGACCAGGGTTCGAACTCACAACCTTGCACTTGCCAGGCAGGCACTTGTGACTCCGAGCTATCTCCCCAGCCCCCAAGTCTACCTAACAGAGTCACAAAGAATACGTTTAATTTCTGCTTCCTGGCCACCTGGCCGGTTGATTCTAAGAACTCAATGTCTCTTCTTCTGCCTTACTGTGCGCACCCAATTTCCCTGAAGGGCATCGCTAGGCAAATTATCCCAGTTGTTTATTTGCTTTCACAAATAGAGGAACAATAGTATTTTTCTCTTCTTATTTCCATTTGGCAACATTGTTTTACTTTGTCCAGTGAAAGATGTCTGAATATCTTCCTGGTTGCTACAAAGGGGCCATAACATAGTTCCCAACCTCAAATCTACATCTCACTGAGGGGCTTTGGGCAAATTAACTCAATATACCAATATACTTTCAGTATATTAGTGGTTCAACATCTGAAATACAGAAGGGATGACTTCTCAGCCTTTTGGCTAAGATCAACTCTAAAATACAGAATGCAATGAGAGCGCCAAATTATAGAGTCACTGCAAGGACTCCCCATGGTAACGAACACAAAACATTTAGAACGGTGCTCAGTATGGTGAGTCCAGCACTCTGTATTCACTCTGATTCTTTCAAACACCCACATCCATTCTCAGGTGCCTGTGCTGTGCCAGGCCCTGTGCCAAACACCAGGAATGGAAAAGTGGAATGGTCTCTGGAGCTGATATGCCAGTGGAATATTAGGATTATAACAATAACAATAATAATAGTGACAGCTACTGTTTACTGGGAATAGAATAGACATAGTCATGTTAGATCTTCATAATAACCCTATGAGGCAGGTAAGAATAATATTTTAGAGGAGTGGAATCACTGGAGTGAATGATATTTAAAAAATCTTGATCACACCACATACCTGCAAGTGGTACAGCCAGGACTTCTGGCTCCTGATTCTCAGTCTTGACCATGAAAGCATTTTCGTAGAACGTGGGCTATTTTCAAATAACAACTGTGGTTCCAGGGAACAATATATCCACCTCACCCCTCCACATTATTCTTAAAGAACTACCTCCCATTTCTTTTATGCCAGGCACTGAGAGGTTTTTTTTTTTTTTTAATCTGCTTATTGAACATGATAAAATTCTACCACCTAGTGTAAAACGTCTTCCCCATTGGTCAGAGTAACAACTCAGCATTTGAAAGAACATTTAACACTGTACAGCATTGGGCTTCATGCTGGGAGACAAGCGTACATCTCGAGGCCTACCCTGAGCCAATCACTGGAGAATGGTTTAATTGGTTAATCATATAAATTACAATCACTTAATCATTTTAAGCACCATCAGCCAATTAGCTCAGAGTTATGGGCTCTGAAGTAACAGTTATGCAAATGTTTGTTCCACGGCAGGCTATTAACGGCCATATTTTCTCCATCAAGATGACAGAGACTGATGGGTGGGGGAAGAAAGGGAAAGTGAGCATTTGTTTAGTTGATACTTGTTTCCTGTTGAGTTATAATGAAGCATTCAGTGAGGAGAGGTGCTAAGTATGATTTTTTTTCCAATACTGAGGATTGAACCCAGGGCTTTGTGTGCCAAGTATTCAGCCCCTGAGCTACATTTCCAGTCCTATTTTTTATTTTAATCTGAGAGCAGCTTGCTAAACTGTCCAATCAGGGCTCAAACTTTCAATCCTCCTGCCTCAGCCTCTTGAGTCCGGGGTTCAGAGATGTGTGTACCGCCATGCCTGGAGGAGGTTTCATTACCTGACATAGCTGGGGCGAGGGTTCAGAAAGAGGCCCTGAGGGAAGCACAAGAAGAAGCTGCTAGGAACCTGTTGAATCAAGACTGCAGGACTGGGCTCCTAGCAGGAAATGTTGGCGTTGCTGGCTGACCACCTGGTACACTCAGTCACATTACAGGCAAGACATCGAGGTGTAGAACTGAGGCACGACTCTCACTGCTGCTTTTACTCTGATGGGCAACAGAGTGCTCACCAACAGTGCTGGAGAATGTACTGCATTCAGATGGAGTAATCAGAGCAACAGATACTAAGTAACAACAATGAAGAATATAGAATTGCTCTAGAAAGCAGAATAAGGCAGCAGCAGACCAAAATTGAAGAATGGCTTATCGTCTTATTGTAGCAGAAGAGAAGACATGTTCTGTGAGCTCCATCTATCCACTGCCTGAGGTAAGGCTTGGCAGATAATAGCTGCTCAACAAACTCTTGTGAGTTAATGAATGAGTGACTGATGGTCAAATGGGAATCTAAGAACCCAAGAGACAAAGGAGTTCTAATCCTTTAATGCAGCTAAGTTCTGCAAACACACATGTGGGAACAGGCAGAAGACAAGCGGTCGGGGAAGAGCAGCCCTCCCTTTGCTTATGTCTCGCATGGCAGAGCTGTGTTGAATGCTCTGTGAGTAGGCTGACTGGTCCAACAGCCTTCACTTGTGCTGGCAAATGTGATGAGGGTGAAGAATAATCAGACTCTCACAGGTAGAATTAATTCATCCAGAATGTGTAGAGGTGACACAGCTCGCAGGTCCCAGTCAGTTTGTGACGATGGTGTTGTAGCCTTTCTTCAAGGAGTGCCTTAGTTCTTCAAGACATCTTCTGCATTGCCTGAGTCCTGAAATGTAAGGCCGTGGTTAATATTTAAACACAAACATGAAGGCAGAACACGAATTCCATTCACCCACTTAATAATATATATTGAGGGTTGGGGACAGAGCTCAGCAGCACAAGGCCTGCCTGGCAAACACAATGCCCTGAGTTCAGTTCCTGATATATATGACTTTTATTATGTGTCTGAGGTCACATAAGGGACCGCAATGCTGATGAACAGTGTTGAGCAATGCCGAGAGGAGGGCAAAGGCTCGAAGTCCCAGAGCCCTTCGTGGAGGAGGTGAGAGGCCATCCAGGGAGAAAGGTGGGAAGAGACACGTGCAGGGAACTTGAGGACAGCGCTGGTGTGGTGTCACCATCTGTTCCAGACATACAGGATGTCTGAATAATCCACCCCGCTGGGGCACTGACGTTTTTGTTATTATTGTTGTTAAGGCTTTCTGGTCTCCAGTTTGGGGATTTTAATTGCCTTTAGGAAGTAACTGGGCTGGTCTTATCTTGTTTACATAAGGCCCAGAGGTGCCTGACCCATAGGCTGGAACAGGAAAAGACTCACAGTGGCTTCCCCCTGACCTGAGCCAATCGCACTGCCCCCTGCTTCACCTTGTTTCTCCTTTCTCAAACAGGGAAAATGATATTGACCTGACCTCACACTGCTGTGAGGAGAGCCTGATTCTAAAATATATGCATGGCAGCGCTCTTCGGAGAGCGGGAGGGCTAGGCAAAAGCCAACATCGCATGGTGTGTGCTGAGACACTGGAAACAACGGGAGGAGATACAGAATGGGACCCACGGCGCAGAGCGAGGTTTTAAAGATTTTCTTCCTTCTGCATTTATAACACTCTGTTATTGACTTTAGATTTTTCCTTGCTCTTAATTAGTCAGAAGCCAGTCTAACACTCTCTAAAATCCTTTTACAGGTCACACACTAGCCGGAGTCCGGGTTCCCGCGGATGGGGCCGTTGGCCACTCCCATGTTTGATTACTTCTCTGTCAATTTTCATACTTACTCAGCTTGGACTAAATTTATTTGCCCTCATAACTTGAAGTCATTTTCTTTGCCTCTGGGGAACTTTCTCAGCTTCACCCCATAATAGGTTTCTCACTTCCTATGGGGCTTACTAATGAGGACATGGTAAGAAGGCAACTCTCTTAAGAGAGCTTCTTGATGCCGCCTGTGGCATCTAAGAGGCCCGGTCATCCCTCACACCGGGCTCAGCTCCAACCGCTCCCTTCTTCTGCAGCTCACCATGCAGTGGAAAGTTTCCTGGCCATTTCCTAACAGCATTCTAAGTCCGGTGTGATTTGTACAACATAGAATAATCTGCATCTTCATTTGAGTTTCCCCAGGAGGAGGTCCAGGGATAAGGATTTAAAAGTACATAATGGACTTGGGAGCAAAGCAGAAAGAGAGGGAAGGACGCGGGAGAGGGACAGGCAGCCAGGGAAGGGTGGGAGTTGGTTGCTGCGTCCAAAGCTGAGTCTGGCAGTGGTGCAGTGAGTCCACCCTAGGGACGAAGTGAGCTGGGGTATTCAGACAGCAACTCTTGTCAGTCATGGGTTGAAAGCTGAGAGTGGTTAGTCCCTGTTCATAGGTGGTTCCTAAAAGAGCGCTTGGGCACAGAGATTTTGGTGCTAGCAGTGAGAAGTCTCCCAAATCCCCGAGAACACACCAGCCAGTGAGGTCTGAGGGAGTCCAGAGGGACTGGCAGAACATCTGCTACGCTTCGCATCGCCATCTACGCCATGTCTTGCCCAAGGCTTCATGTCTTCCACGTGCAAGATGGAAGGTGCTTCGGGGACATGGCTGTGGGCCCTGGTCAGTCTGTGAGCAGCTGTAAAGGGGCGAGGTCATCTGGACTCCCAGTTGGCAACATGCCCTGAGCTATGCCTTAGTCACGGCCCAAGCATCTGAGAGGAGCCAGGACTGCAGGCTAATTATAGCGCAATAATAAGCTTATCACAGCGTGGTCACAAATGCACGCTGGGTCTGGAGAGAAAAGGCCCCACAAGCCCGTGTTTCTCCTTGCAATCCCTGATGAGCAGATCCCTGCCTGGACCCATGGAGGGAAGCACTTCTAGGGGCTGAAGCAGGGGACTCCTCTGTGCCTACTTTGCTACCATGGGGGTGTTCACCAACACAGAGGACAGCATGGGTGAGATGGGAACCCCCAAGCCTCCGAGTGACCCATCCGGGAAGCACCCTGCCTGCAGGTTTCTTGTTCTTCCCGTTCAAGTCACTCTTGGTTTTCTGTTTGCAATGCTCTTGTGATCCTCATACCTGAACAGATCCTAAATGACACAATGTCAGTCCAGTTGATTGGTAAAGAAATGCTCTCTTCTATTTCAGAGCAGCTGCATGTGGAACTTAAGGGACAGAGAGGGTCAAGCTGGAAGCCGCTCCCAAATCTTCTGCTCTATTGTTGAGCTTCAGCTGCCATGATCGGATGGGTGCCGGAACACTAACAATTTGTTTCCTCACAGTTCTAGAGTCTGAAGGCCCAGAGCTGATCTTGGGAAGGGTTCAGATCAGAGTTCTTGGGCTAGGACATAGTTAGCTCAGTGGCACAATGCCTGCCTGGCACGTGCAAGGTTCTGAGTTTGATTCTCAGGCCCTCCCTGACAAGAGACCAGATCAGGGTTCTCGTTGTGGCTTTCTGATGGCCACCTCCCCCAGTTCCTCATATAACATCTCCCTGTGCCCACTGTTACCAAAGACAATGGCTATGATTTTTTAATATTATATAATGAAACGTGAAAGTGTATTTTCCAAATGGCTGATGTATGACACTTTAAAATTATGCCTGAGTGGAATATTTCATCAGAGTAAAGAGCGATACCAATAATTTTTAATGCAGCTGCTCTTTAATAATGGTTTTATTTTTTAAGTTTTGCAAGTTATTTATTTATTCTGATATTTATTCACTATGCAGCTCCAACTGATAGTGATCTTCCTGCTTCAGCCACCCCAATACTGGGATTATAGGTGTGTGCCACCATGTTGGATATTGGTGGCTGGCATGCCATGCCCAGGGTTCCGGGTCTGGCCTGGCATACAGTACCAGAGATCGAATTTAGGACCTTGTGCTTGCCAGGCAGGCACTTAGACCATTGAGCTATCTCCTCAGCTCAATAATGATTTTAGACTTCACATTGCAACTAACATTTCAGAACGTGCAACCTGTTAAGTGTTGATGTATTATTGAGGAAGAATATCTATAATTATCATAAAAGCCAATAATTCTCTGTAAGAAAAGGTTTTCTTTACATTGGTTTACATATTATTATTTTCATTTGTTGGTTTCAGAAACAATGGGCTGGGCATGGTGGTGCACGCCTGTAGTCCCAGCACTCAGGAGGCTGAGGCAGGAAGATTGCCATGAGTTTGGGACAAGGGTAGGCTATTTAGTGAGTTTAAGGCTAACCTAAACTACACAGTATGAGCCTGTCTCAAAAAAAAAAAAAAAAAAAAAAAAAAGAGGGAAAGAAAAGAACTGGTGGGCTGGTGAGATAGCTCAGCAGTCTAAAGTGCTGGCTTAGGCAAGCTTAGGCAGAGACTGTGGTTCAATCCTCGGCACCACATGCAGCACCAGCTCCACCCCTGGGGCAGGCTGAGCCAGCCATAATATAAAAAATAAATAAATAATAAAAGAACTGATGACTTATCATAAAAATATTTATGACTATTTATGATCACTAGTATTTACACTCAAGTAAGTTATCATATCTGAGCTAATAAAAATAAATTTTCAATTTTAAGATAAAATATGGCAAATATTGATAAAAAGCAACCACAAATTTTTAAATAAAGAGATATTGAAATCAAAATTTTGGAGAATTACTGACATAAATGAACAAAATTCTGAGCGGCTAGCTAGGTCCTAGATCTCACTTCTGGCAAACACCAGAAACCCTTTGGCTAGCCAGTTTAAGCAGAAAATGAATTCCTTTTAGAATAGGAAGTAGCTTCCAAAGCTAAGATGGCTGCCTGGGCACCTCTGTGCAAAAATGTTTCCATCCTCCCTTGTCTGGAGAACACATGCACAGAGATTAGGGCTGCAGCTGCAAGCGAATTTGCAAAATGAGGTTATGATGGGAGGTGGGTCTCAATTTGTGAAATTATCCAAAAGAAGAAGGTCATGCAAAAGAGGCCCAGCAGCCCCAGAAGCCGGCCATAGTAGCTATTGATACTTGTTTAGGCCAAAAGTAAGGGCAAGGTCAAATTCAGTTTGTTTGATGTTAGACTCCATTCCAGAAATCTAACATAGGTGGAGGTTTAATTTTGGCTCTCAGTTTTGCTAGAGAGAGAGACACCCAGAAAATCAGGGAAGCACCCTCTAGCTGTGTCTGTGTGGGTGCTTTCTGAGATGACTGGCAGGAGGGTCAGCGAACGGAAGACCTTGCCTCAATGTGGGCGGTGTCATGTGACAGGCTGGACCTGATGGGCCCAAAGCACAAAGGGGGGCTTCCATGCATACACACCAGGCCCCTCTTAACTCCAGGGGGTATTCTGTTTGGTTGGTTGGTTCACTGGTTGATTGAACTTTTTTTTTTTTCTTCTGCTGCATGTCTAGTGAATATCAGACTCCAGATTCTTCAGCCTTTAAACATGAACTTGTATCACTCTTGGTGGCATCTAGGTCTTCAACTTTAGCCTGGGACCTCATCATTGTCCCTCTTGTTCTAAGGCTCCCAGGGTCCCAGAAAAAGAAGCTACTAGCTTGTGGCTTTTCCAGCCTGCAGACAGCTATTTTGGAACTATCCAGCCCCAGGCTGTGTCATCCAATCTAATAAATCCCTCCCTGCTCTCCACGCTCCCTTCTCCTGACACTGGGGATTGAAGCCGGGCCTTCTCACTGAGCCACATCCCCAATCCTTTATTTAATTTTATCTTTGATTTTGAAGCAAGGTCTCAATATGTCTCTAAGTTGCCCAAGTTAGGTTTAAATTTGCCCTGTTCCTGCCTCAGCCTCCCAGAGTGCTGAGCTTACCCACCTATGTGTGCTACCAGGCCCAGCAAGATCCTCTCTTAGGTAGAAACATGGTGAAACCACTGTGAAGCTTTAAGAACATCTGGATTCCATGTTGCATTTGTGAGAGGAAGGGCTCTGTTTTACCTGAGAACTCTAATTCTACACTCCAGGTGTTTTCACCAAAGTTTGTTTCACAGAGGACTTAAGAGAGAAAAGCATTGTAAAAATAGATGTTATTACTATTGTTATTATTGTCATTGTTGTTGTTGTTGTACAGGGTATTGAACTTGGGACCTTGTGCTTGCCACATAGGCGCTTGTGCCACTGAACTATCTCCCTGGCTTGTTACTATTTTTCTTATGACAACAAAAATAAACACTTCTTTAGAGATGATGTCAAAGCTCCAGAAAAGCACAAAACTGAACACATTCCTCATTGTCTCATCACAGAGTGAAATATATCACTGGCATTTTAATAATTGCCACTCATGTGATATTTAAGTCAAGAGTAAGTTTTTACTGTGTGTGTGGTATTTTTTAGCCTTTAGCGCGTTCACATCAGGATCATCTTTCTAGGTTATTAAGTATTAATATTTAATATTCTCAATTTAGTAACTATAGAACATTGCACTGGAAGAAAACAATTTATTAAACGACAACACATTGCTTTAAAAATACATGCCATAATTATTACTCTATTTTGGTGTTTATCTGCCACTGAAACTAAAGACCCAAAGGTCTGTTTTTATCACATTCTTGTTTTATAGAGCTGATCCCTCCTTTATTATATCTACAGTGTCTAACACATAGTAGACGATACAAAAGGACTGTCGTGTTTCAAGGTCTTAAGATTTGGAAGGGTAATTTAGGAGAGGAGAAGGAGAAGGAGAGGACATTCTAAAGAAATGTGTTCTGCCTTGTGATTGTCAGACACCAGCAGTCACAGGCGGGAGACCCAAAGGAGGGACAGGTGACAGTGGCCACCTGCAGACACACTGCAGGACACAGAGCGGGGGCAGGCAGTGACTGTTAACCAGCATCATAAAGCCGAGAAGAATTACAGGAGTGAAGAGCCACACTAAACTCCGACTTAGACGTTTAGTACAATTGAAACGTGGCCTTGCTGACAACAAGAATGTCTGAGAAATCATGGCTTTGTTTATTTGTAGAGCTACCAGAGCAGAGAGCAATGAGAGAGAACAGAAAAGTAATGCAGATATCTTTATTTTTTTAAGTGAACAGTGCTTAAATTAGTGGCATCAAATAACTGAAAGATCCTGATAGCCTTTGAAGGGAAACTCTCCCTGCTTATTTCTTTTGTACCTAGTAGGGCGGGCAACCTGCCCCCTCTTGCTGCCATGGCAAGTTGGGTGCCTACAATAGTAGCTGGCATATGGTAACTCAACAAATATGAGCTAAGGGTGCAAAGGAAAGAGATTTCTCTGTTTACCTTGTATAAATCACTGTGCATTCTTCAGATTTGTAATACCGTCATAAATGATTGTCTTTGCATATGAAGTGCTCAACTCAGACAGTAAACCACTGAATTTCCACTAACTGTGCTGTGTCCAGGGTTACATTCACCAAACCTGTGTTTGTGGCGTTTTTTTCCTCCTAGTACGAGATGCTAGACTAAGGGCCTTCTCACTGAGTTACATGCACAGCCCTCTTTTTTTGTATTTTAGACATGGTCTCACTAAGGTGCCAACCTGCCCAGGTTAAACCCAAACTTTCGATCTTCCTGCCTCAGCTTACCCAAGTGCTGGATGTCAGACATTCACCACCACATCCAGCTGTTCTTGAGGGGTCCTTGACTGATCCGTGTATGAAACGGGGCTTCTCAGACTATACTGCACAAAGGAATCCCCTAGGGTCTTGCTAAAATGAAGAAATGAAGATTCTGCTTTGGCAGGAGGGGGCGCGGCCTGAGGTTCTGCATCTCTAACCAGCTTTCAGGTGAGATAGATGCTTGAAGTCCTGAGGGAGCAAAGCATTCTGGGGCTTCTGATTGTAGCGCGGTGACTGGCAAGATGGCTCTGTGAGTCTGACTGCCTTACTGTGTAGAGATTCAGCTCT
The DNA here is from genome assembly GCA_004027915.1 of Capromys pilorides. Taxonomy (NCBI): domain Eukaryota; kingdom Metazoa; phylum Chordata; class Mammalia; order Rodentia; family Capromyidae; genus Capromys; species Capromys pilorides. Next base: position 19,997 of record PVKN010009872.1, read on the forward strand.
GGTCTCAATTCTCCCCAGAGGTGTTTTAGGCCCAGAGCGCAGCCTCCTCGCACAGATGACCTGACCGGAAGGAAGTTTGGACCGTCGTACAGCTCCGCCAAGGTGGGAGAGGCTGAGGCGGGCCACGTGGGCGCTGATGGCAGGTGAGATTTTACAGGCCTGGCCCCGCCTGGTAACAGGGAGAGGCTTCTTGTTTCCATCCACGGGGGACAATTGTGTCCATTGTCATTGTCACATCTTGTTGAAGTATTTCATAAATCCGCTTGGTAATCACTTAAAATTTAAGTTCTTTCCCACTTAAAAAAACTGTTCATAGAGGATGTGAAGCTTAACAAAATGTGAAGGATTTTTTTTCCTTTCACGTCATAAATCTGCTTCCTCAGCACTTCCAACTTTAAAATAATCTGTCAGACTTTGCAAAATTAAATCTCAGCCTCAGTGACAGCGAATCATCTGGAACAGTTGGACGGCACTAATAGAACATGGAACGCGGGGGAGGGAGAAACTTCTCCGTTGTTAATTTCTTTGGCCTCAGGTTGAATATCTGCATCAGAGAATGGAGGTGGAAGGACACAAACTATCAGATCGACCAAAGGAACATATATACAGCACAAAGTGGGGTGGCCACGGCCCACAAGGAGTTTAGAGTCTGAGGAAGACCAGGAGATCCAAAAGCAAACCGAGTGCACTAATGATGTTTCTAGAGAGCTGTCCAGATAATGATGTGATAATGGAAGACTGGTTCTAAGTGACTTCATGGCGTCTGGAAAATAAATGCTTCAAGTCGTGTGTGTGTGTGTGTGTGTGTGTGTGTGTGTGTGTGTGTTTGGGGGTCAAACCTGGGACCTTCTTCATGCCAACCATGTGCCCTACCATTGAGCTACTCTCCTGGCCCCTTTGAGCCCCTTTAACACTCACCTCAGCCACCCTCCCACACAGATGCTCTTCCTCAGAACTTTCTCCCTCAGAGATTTCAGATTCCATGCCCTCGCATCACATCCCTGCTTCCCTCTGCTTCCCCTACACCCTCTGTCAGCAGGCACCTGCAGGACCTACTGTATCAGACTAGTGTGGTGATTCAGAAAACTTACAGGCACAGGCTCTGGGGCTTGACTATCGGTTTGTGTGACCTTGGGAAAGCCATCTAATTAGACTAGGTCTCAGTTTCCTCATCTGGAAAATGGAGACAATTGCCTCAGTTACTTTCTCCTCACTGGGGTAAAATACCCGACACCTACAACATAAAGGAGAACAGGTTTATTGTGGCTCATGAGATGTAGCAGATTCAGTCCATAGCCTGCTGGCCTCAAGACAGTCAGGGCGTGGTTTAAGGGTCTGGAAGAGGAGGCTGCTCACATCATGGCAGCCAGGAAGAGGAGAGGCTGGGAGGGAATGTGCCCTTCCAGGCCACAGCTCCAGTGACTTACCTCTTCCAACTGGAACTTGTGAGTAGCACATTCAGCGATGGATTCATCAATCAATGAATCCGTAACCGAGTATAGCTCCCCACCCCCACAATCCAGTCACCTTCCAAAAGCTTCACTTCTGAACACATGAACCTTTGGAGGAACATTCTAGATCTAAACCAACACAAGGATGATACCAGCTCATGACATTGTCATGAGGATTAAATAAATTTGATAAGGAACGTAAAGTACTCAGCAGCTGGCTCATGAGAGCCACGCAGGCGTTGGCTGTCACGGCTCCTTATTCCCACAGCTCATCTACCACTACATGGCTTTCCTGGCGTTATGACCAGCGACAGTTTCTGGGTCATATCTGTCTTCACAGTGTATCGCCCTGGAGTGTGTGGGAGTTGGTATTCTTCACACCTTCTGCCAGGACACCACGTGTTAGTACAGACAGATGGACTTTTCTTGGAGAATTCACCAGATGCCCCATGAGCCCATTTTTGGGAAGCTGATTACCTAGCTGCTACTGGTCATCCGGGAGTGGACGCCTGGTCCAAGCTGGGCCTGTTAATCTCTCTCCCAGAACTTGATGTTTAGATGGGAAACTTGACTTGAACCTTTCTAGTGTAAGACTTTTAGTGACAACGTCCCTGACGCCTTAATAGGAGGTCCCTAGCACTGCCCTGCCTCCTCCTCCTCTCTTGGCTTCTGTTGAGATATTCCCATGTCTTTCCAACAAATTCTTCCTTTCCATGTGCTGTTCAGAATGCATGTCTACCATTCATAAAGTCAATGAACCTCAAGTGTGGCTGCCAATTAACAGTTGCTGCGAGTCTTCCATGAAGCAGTGCACCGAAGATAGCCCGTTGTTGATGACCACAAATTACAATCTGACTTGCCCTTTGCCAAGGCTAAGGTTCTCCCTGGTGGAAATGGCAAGCCCAGCTCTGTCTTCCGTTCCCTGACTCCTGCTTAATATCTCCAGGATTCAGAGGTCTCCCTTCCTGTTCTCCCAATCACTCCTCAGATGGGGTAGCAGCAGCCTAAAGGATCCATCATGCGCTAACCCTGCTAAAGAAGATGCTTATCCTTCTGGGCATCACATTTCTCAATTATTGTAACTTAAGAGTTTTTAATTAGTAAGGATATGTAAAAATATGACACAATGTATAACAGTCAAGATAGGGAACTAACCTAAGTGTGTGTCAGTGGATGACTAGATAAAGAAAATGTGGTTGAAAAATATAATGAATATTTAAATTAAAAGCATTTATTACAGTAAAAGTCACATTGCAACTAACACTCCTCAGAATTCTCTCCCCTTCAGTGTGAAAATAATTATGCCACTGACCTTGCTAAAGCAGTTTCTGAAGCAGTTCTGGAAGCCCTCTTTTGCGAGTGTCTTAATGTCCTGAATTAATTAAAAGTGTTTACTGCAATTTCTGTTAAATAAAAGCATGAGGTTGTGTCCCCTTATTTAATGCATCCGGCACTGGGTGAGTTCTGGCTCTTCCTCAAAGTTGGAATGATCATGACAAGGAAATGTTTTGAAACAGCTGAGGATGTTGAAGCAGCTCAACAGTGAGGACATCCACAGAAGATGAGCTCCAGGGTTGCTTTGGAAGTGGCAAGAGTGGCAGGGAAAGTGCTTCAACCAAGAGTGAGTATTTTGAGGAAAATTGATGGCAATGTGCATTTTACCATAATAGTTTTTAAATTTTAAATATTCATCATAGTTTTCAACCATATCTCACACATCATAGTGTATTATTCATCCACAAAGAAGAATGAAATTATGGCCATTTGCAGGAAAACAGATGGAATGGAATCAAGCCAGATTCAGAAAGACAAGTACCACATTTT